>CM060833.1:114690000-114747500 GCA_030762175.1 Metallyticus violacea
TATATTGATTTTGTTATATACCTGTTATATTGTTCAGTAAATTTCATTAATTTTTCCACTATAGAAATTTTTGAACTATTCTTTTTCTTCCTTACAGTAAAGTTTCCTTTCCATGGCCATATTCCGGGGGCTTTCTTCCAGCATACTCCAAAATTAAAAATTATCTGACATCAAAAGGAGGGTGTCGAACTCGAGATATCGCCACGGGTGACCGAGGTCGTTAAGGTGCGGACTCGTGAGCGGGAGGTCTGGGGTTCGAATCCCGCCAGGGCCTCCCTCCCTGACTGAGATTTTTTCCAGGTTTTCCTCACTGCTCATAACTGGCAAATGCCGGGGAGGTATCCTAATCTTAGGCCTGGAACGTTTCCTTCCTTAAAAATACATCCTTTCCCAATTTATCATTTCATTCACGTATCATCAGTGTCCACCGCCTGTGGTGCCTCAGTAGTAAAACGGGCGTTAAACACTATTTCCCCCCCCCAAAAAAAATTCATGATTAGTAAAATATTTTACTTGAGCTTTAATGTGCTGGCATCGATTGTATAAAAACTTACGTGCCTACCTTGTCACTGTTCAAAACTTTTCTTGCTTGCTTTTTCGTGCAGTCGTACAATGCATGTAATTGCTTTGGCGTTCGCAACCCTCTACGGCACGGAGCATTGTATTTTCTGCAGATTCCTTCTCATACTCCGGTCTTTGTTTTAAGGCTAGCGCCGTCGGTTCGTTTATTTTCTATTATATGTATATGCTATGATACTAACTTGATTAATAAGTTTTTGTAAAACTTTTCGAAATTTTTTCTCCGTTTTCCATTCGTTCTCCTACTTTAGTTAAAACTCTCATCACAGACTAAACCAATACTCGGTTCATGCTAAGGAGTTATCTATTGATATTTCTTGGTTACAGCGCTACTTGCGAGAACTGCAACAACTATCTGATAAAAAGGTCATCTTTTGGAAAAATCTGAACACTATTATCAAACAGATATCGAAAGTTTAACTTTTGCAGCATAAACGAATTCACATCATCTATCTGATAATTTTTACAGAACCGATAACTATTGTGTAGATATATAGAGCTTTATGAAATAGAGATTAAAGGTGGCGGATCATGAAAGAGAACAATTGGTCTACCGAGATCTTCAAGACAATTAATGGAATACATTAATGGTAACGAAAATGAGCCCAGGATCAGTTTGTGCTTAAAATGACAAAGTTCCGCAATTTCTATGACTTTTTCACCTGCAGTTATTTCTCTCAAGCATTGACCGACAACAATAATTATTGACACGGAGGTAATCTAGTGACATATTCGTATAAATGTTAAATCTGACCCAATAATTTAGACTTTTATCTGTTCATGCGAGTATTTTAATTGTATAACACGTTCTTGTTAACATTAGCACTCTTGATCCAAATCCTTAACAACAGAATATTGTACGGTATAATATGTTTGGTTTTCATGCTGGAGGCTATCTTTCTTGATGTAGCTTGCTCCAGGATGGAAGAGTTTAAACAGTTGTAATTATTCTTAAACACTGGAAGGAAATGTATTCTTATAAGATTTTTTTTTATTCATTTTTTTTTTTTTTTGTTTTGTTAGATGTAATAGCGTAGTGAATACAATTAAAATATATAGCTGAAGGTATATTGAGCAGTATTTGTTTTAACAATTAGATGGGTTAGTTCATTGATAATTACAGATTCTGCTTACAACGGGTAATCCATTTTTTTAGTAGTCCTTGAAGCCCCCCATTTTTACTACTGAGGCACCACAGGCGATGGACACTGATGATATTTGAAATGAAATTTGAGTAAGGATTATTTAGAGTACCAAGCCTAAGATTAGGGTACCTCCTCGGCATTTTCCATTTATGAGGACTGAGAAGAACCTGGAAAAAAAAAAAAAACCCTCAGTCAGCGAGGACGGTCCTGGTGGGAATCGAAAACTCCAGACCTGCCGCTCACGAGTACGCGCCTTTACGACCTCGGCACCAGTGTCGGTCACGGGTAATCCAGTTAACATATTGTGTTGTATTGCTTAGAATCAGATAAAGTATAACATAGGCAGTTGATATGGAATAAGTGAAGCTCTTAGAAGATTAAACATTTTAAATATTACATATAAAATTGATAAAATATAAATGAAATAAGCTTAGTAAAGTGTAATACTTTAGGGTTTGAAAGGTAAATAGTAAATATATAATTTCTAGAATATATAATTTAAGAATATCTAAATTCCCATTTGTATATAAACATTATTAATACATCATTTTGCAAAAGAGATTGATGAATTAAATTTTATGTATAATAGATCAAATTGGCTATTAGAGATAATAAATAATTTGATTTTTTTAAGAAAAAACATGACGGTGCTGTTGATTAATTACAGTGGTCAAGCGAAACCGCGGTTATTTCATTTTTGAATAAAGTTAATTTATTGGACATTTTTTCTTGATAGGTAATTTTTTAATAGTTTGAGTCCCAAGTTAGTGACAATATTTTTGTGCAAATCAGTGTTGACTATAGATATTTGTATTTCAATTTTAATCTAGTGTAATGGTGATGTGTATGTTCTTTTATTGCAAACAGAATGCTATTAATTAAGTACTTGTGATGAATAATATACATTAATTCACACACACACACACACAAACACACACACACACACACACACACACACACACACACACATATATATATATATATATAAAATATAAAAATAGTTAACTTTCACAATTTCCCGAACATATTATTAGCTCTTGTCATTATCCTAATGTGTCTATTTTGCATTATACAGGGTGGTCAATTACTCCCAAAATAACAAGTCACATCTCATTTTGAATAGTATCTAGTGCCCTGCGTCTGGCCACTCTGAATTCACGTTAAATGTTCATCAATCATAGAATCTTCGCTTTGAACGGAGAGCATGGTGAGCAAAAAAGTTCAAGCTATAGCAAAACCGTCTCTCCGCTACTACACTTGCAGGCTTGTTTATACAGTAGTGTCGAGTTGCAACACTGCCTTTCTGTGCCCATTTGTACAGTACCTCACTCACATTACTTGTCGTCCTCAGTAGCACAAGATGCTCATTACATGGGTTAATCAATCTGCTTCAAAACAATACGTTTAGCAGAAATGTCCAACAAAAAATGGAGTTTGAACTTGAAGCAAAGTTGAGAAGGTAACAAAAGGGAAAATACGTTAATTGAAACACCTATGTGCAATGTGATAGAATAAAACATATAATTAAAATTTAATAATAATAAAACAATAATACATTTTATAAATCAAGAACTAAAGTATTTAGAAACGAGGCCTTCATTTTGAACAATATCTGTAAATGAATGTGTAATCAAATGTAAATTAAATGTAAAAACTGTTGAAGAAAGCGACGTTTTGCCCATTCTGTATAACAAAAACACAGAAAATATGTGCACGTTTTGAAACTGATATCTTTTAGCGAACAGTATTATAAAATAACATTAAATTGTTTCTCTGGGTTAATAGTTATTAAGAAAAACAAACTTTACTGACTTTGACACACTGCAGGGATGACATCTTTGTAAACACACTCATCTGTTTGCTGTTCGATTGCGTGCTGGTCAGAGGCAAACATGACAGGTGAATGCCTCTCATTCTCTCTAGCCGCTCACCCTTCACTAAATATTTATTTTCCAATTTCATAACTTTTTATATTTTAATTTTATTCATTTTTAAATATATCTATTATTTTTCTAAACTCATTGTAAGAATATTAAACATGCGTATTATACAATTGCTTTCACAGTCCTTAATAACAGCTTTACATAGTGGGAAAACAAAAAAGAAGAATTTAAAAGTACTTTACATTTTGAATCAAGTCCAAATGAAAGAGTCACTTTGAAAAAAAAAAGGTATCCTAAGTTTACATTATGAGATACTATCATTCATAGTGATGCATTTCACTTCCCTTAAGTATCGTTTAAATAGGAAAAGTATATTAAATTTCAATCACTGAATCGTTAAAAATTAGGTAATACATTCCATCGCAAAAAATGAAGAAGAGAAATAACAGTGTTAAAGAAGAAGAGAATAATCGTTGTTTTGTATTTCATATATAAATAACGAGGGTAATTTCATAAATAATGAACTGTATGCAATACTGCGGATTGGATGCTCAACATTACTGAAAATTACTTCAGTTGTAGTTGAAAATTTCTAAAGAAACAAGTATGTTCATTATGTCCATACCGTATTTTAGTTGGATAACAAGAGCTAGAAAAAGAGCCCTCAGGCATGCCGTGTCCTGAGACTGTTGAAAATCAAAGATCGTACATTTAGGTCCAAGTTTTACGTGGTAAAACCCCTACAGAAAGTTACAGTGCTTTGAATGACGTTTTTGGTGAGTTCGTTGGGCTAATCATTTTTGTGTTGGTCTTGTCAGTGTAGATGATGATCTATGCATAGGAAGATCAGAGACATCAACAGATGAACGAATTGTAAAACCTGCTGTCTAAGAATATCGTTATGTGACACCTGAGGAACTTTTAGAAGTCACTGAGATTCCATCAACGCCTGTATTCCGTATTGTGGTAAATTATTTATAGAAGAGAAAAATTTGTTCGCAATGGTTCCCTCATTTCATGACTGTTGAACAGAAGTAGAAACGCAAGGACATTGCAGACTTGCTGAAATAAAGATTTGACATTTAAAGCTGAGTATTATTGTATCGAGTTGTCGCTATTGATGAAACGTGGGTTAGAGACTCTGAGCCGCAGTTGAGATCACAGTCCAATGAGAGGAGAGATTCATCTTCCCCACGACCAAATTTTTTTCCTCTAGCCAATAAAAAGTCACTAAAGAATCATTATGACAGATATTGTTAAACAAGTGTCATAGATTTTATTATTGTGACTTCATGCAAAAATGCACAAAAACCGACCTCAGTTGGTCCAGACTGGGCCACTCATCCTCCACGACAACGCTCGCCCGCACACCGTAAATGTAACCAGTAAGTTACCTGAATATGGATTGGGAAAAGTTGCTCTATCTTACAGTCCGGATATGAGTTCACCAGATTTTAACTTATTCTCAAAGTTGAAAAGCTCATCTGTGGACATGTTTTTCCGCCTCTCTGGAAGAGGACTTTGCCGTTACCCGAGCCATTCACAGATGAAAGATATGGCATAAAATAGAATAGCACTGGTTCTTAAACGTTGGAACCCGATCATTGAAAAGCATAGATGTTGAAGGACTGTAAAGAAACACTTTAATAATAAACGAGTTAGTAATGTGTACATTATTTATAAAATAGCCCTCATGTGTAGCTCATGGCTAGCAAAACCATTATGCTGAATAACTTAGTAGATATGAGCATAATCCAAATCACAGTTTGTGTTTAAAAGATGGCGATGTGGAAAGTCTGGCCAAAGAAAAATACCAGGTTGGTTAGCTGGCATGCCCTAGTACACACAATAAATAAATTCAAAATAAATACACAAAGGAAAGAACTTTATATAGAATGTCTTATCCTTCGGGCAGCAACCGTGTCATGTACATAAACTTGTTTGCCAACGTTTTGGATGCGTTGCAGCTATTCATCATCTAGGCAGGCGCAGGATGAAGTGTAAAGCTATAGGTTTGTTCTGACTATGTCTGTTATTGTGTTATTGATATGTTTTGTTTACGTGTCAGTCGGATGCGGTCTGACTTGAAAGGCCTGCCCTGTTCATAGTCACAATCACAGCTTACCTTCGCTATTAGGGGTTCCAAGTAGGGCTTAGCTGAAATCCGTTATCTGTGGAAATTATTTTTGTGTTTTATATTTATATTGCTTATAGAAACTTCCATTCGTAAAGATTGTTAGGGGATGCCAATAATTTGTATTTTGTCGAAATCAATGGGGTATTGAGTTTCGGTTGGTTGGCTAGAGTTGATGTTTCAGCGTCTAAATTTTTTTTTGTTTTTTTTGTTTTTGTTTTCGAATATGATCTTTTAATCTTGTGGCTATTAGTCATCCCGTTTCTCCCACGTAGCACCTGCCACAAGTGCTTTGTACATGATACATCCTGCACTATGTAGTGGCAGTCCATCTTTTATAGGCTTAATAAACCGTTTTAATTTTATGCACATATGGAAGAAAAGGACGTCTTTTTCTTCCTTCTAGTTTTCTTTTTGTGAAGACATGCGTTTTTTTTCTTGTCTTTGTTATGCTTTATGAAGGTTATTTTTAGAATAGCTATTGTTGTTTTAAGGTTCTGATTAGATGTTGCTTTTCGGAGTATAGATTATTTTATGGTATGTTAAATACTTTAGGAAAGAGACTAGATATTGGGAAGACTTTTAGGCCTATTAAACAATTGACTTATATATGATTATAATATATGGGCACGACTTTTTGCAATCGCTACTGTTACTCGTTAGGATCAATATTTATCTATTTGTTACTACTTTCTGTGAGAGATACATGTTTTCCCTCCCTTAAATCATCTTTTGCAATACTTATGTCGGTGATTAGCGCTACGCTTTTGAAAAAATGGTGTAACTAGGTTTGAATACTACTAATATTCTAGAAGCTATAAACACATGCACAATGAGTATATAAAATAAATTATGAAATTGTATCTACTACTGCTTAGGCAAAGAAACAAAATAAATAATTTCTAAGCATTTGCTGTTTCAATTATCTAGGCTGCAGCGTCTCATACACAAAAAATGATGATATAATAAACAAAAATAAATTTAACCAAATATGCGGCACCATCAAACAAAACTTAAAAACCACGAGGAAAGAGACAAAAATAAAATTTTATAAAGTGATGGCTGTTCCAGTTTTAACATATGGGTCTGAATGTTGGACAATGACCAAACAAATAGAGAAAAGGTTAGAATCAGCAGAGATGCGCTTCTTAAGACATGTAGCAGGATATACATTAAAAGATAGGAGAAGAAGTATAGATATACGAGAAGAACTAAGAATCTTTAATCTAATAGAAAGAATTAAAGAAAATCAAAAGAACTGGAAACAACATGTGGAGAGGATGGAGGAAAACCGCTATAGTAAACTGGTTTTAAGATATACACAAAAAGGCCAAAGAAATGTTGGCCGACCTAAAAGAAGATGGACAGAACAGTTCTAAATAGTGGGACCGGAACAAGCCAATAAAGGCTTAAACCGTGATTGATGATGATGATGCATTTGCTTAATAAATAGACAGGAAATACCTTCGCCAACATTTCGATAAACAGCTGCTATATGAGGTTTTCATTATTTTTAAGTACAGGAACAGACCATTTTCTACTGTTAGAAGGTTTTCAGTTGGCTGTGCGTTCTTCTGCTGTTTACTCTTTCATCTTGGGGAATATAATGTAGCATTCCTGTACTTTTTCTGTTCTGAAAATACTGTTCTCATAATTTTTTAATCCTTATCCTAATGCAAATTCATCAATGTACATTTGTATCATTTTAATGGTGAAATATTTGAATTCTTTTGCGTAGACAAAAGAAATATTCGTTTACTGTGCTAGACAACAATTTGATGCCCAAAGTGATCCAAGTTAGAAAAACGCATCTTATGATCACAGAGAACTTAGACGAATTCTTTAAATACCAGCATCTTTGTTAATGTGAACTAAGGAGCATTCATCTGGAGTAACTTAATGACTTCCTTCACTTTCACATCAATATCCAAAAATCGTGGAAGGAGCCATCACTATTTCTTTTACACCTCGCCACATCTTGAGCAAGCTATCTTTTGTTCAATACAGTGCAATAGATTTCTCTTTTGTAGTTATACTTTCCTCTCGTCCCTTCCCGAAATAGAAATGTAGACAGTAACCTACCCATTCTCACAATGAAAGTTTGAACTAAGACCACTACTAGTAAACTTTCTTTTCGTTGTTATAATGGTCACTAAAATAAAATATCAGAGGATAATGCCATAATAATGTATTTAACATTCTAACAATTAGCATAAGGTAGTAATTAAGCTTTATCATAGGAACGGTGAATAGATTAACACGCAGTAACTGATGATAATGCACTTCTTATTCCCTTTCACCTAAACACACAAAGCGGGGTGACTTAGGCGGTTGAGTTTGTTGATTTGTTTTATTTACAGACGCTCTTTAACATCTCAGGTCATTAGCGTCCCATTCAATTCAGGACGTGAAATGGCCGATAAATTTTGCTCAGGGGCCCATTCTTTCAGACTTAGGGTTCTTTTTCGTGCCGTAAATCTACACCACGGGACCCATGGCTTTAGTTTCGTACTTAGGAGTTATACGCCTGAAAATCCCATCGACCTTGGGCAGGATTGAACCCACGATCTTGGGTTTAGGAGGCAAGTATGGTTACCACTACACCACCAGGACCGACGGCTTAAGCGGTAAGCCTTGGGGCACGCATATAGGAGGTCCTACATTCAATTTCTGTTGGGCCGGCCATTCTGACCTTGGGTTTTTTCGTAGTTTTTCCTGATTTCGTAGATGGATGCTGGAACAAATATTCATATCCCACGAATTTTTTGTTCTCTGAATTCATTTCCTTAGTTCTGTTTCAGGGTCGAAATGTCAGGGCGAAGTGAGATGGGTCGGTGTGATGATGGCTTACGCAATGGAAATTTTTCTGTCCCAGCGTCCGGAATGGGACGCTTGTACAGTTCGGAGGGAGGCTCTATCGGCTTCAGGGTATTCTATCGGGAAACATTTTAGGGATCCCCATCTGCGTCCGCGCAGTCACCGTCCATATAAACTGGCCGCTCAGTTGGAGACATATGAACAAAGGGATAGCCGTGAGCACGGCGCAAGTATCGAAAGTATCTTCCACAGTCCCAGACTGTCCATCCATACATCTAAACAAACCTTTCCCAGGGTTAATGTGGCATGTTGCCACGATGAAATGAAAAATCCATTTAACTTGTTAAAATTAACACCTACCTCAATCTTGTACAACGTTTCCACCTCGTAGTTACTACTGTCTCCACCTATTGCAAAGCTCCGAAACAATCTGAAATATGCCGAAGCAGAGGGAAATGTTGCAAGCAGATCTGGACTCCATGTTGAGTTGATGTGTAACTGCCAAAATAAACCCTTAAAAATATTAAGACAAGGAACGCAATTTATTGGAGGGAACTATTACAGCGCCCCTTTTGTGTTCTCTGATATGGTTCCGTTTGTTTAACAAGCCCATGTCTCATGTTAACCTATCACTATTCCTATAGCTTATTCATTTTTTAAAGAACGGAAATTATTGTGATGAAGAAATGACATAATGAAGACCAATTATTACTTTGTTTTTGATTTTATTGCTTCAATCAATATCTATTCCAGTTATCGTCATATTTCAACTTAAAATGTAATAAGAAAGCTAATTGATTATTTTATTCAAGTGAACGTCTGCGAACAGTATAATTTAAATGTTCATGTAGGCACATCTTCTGAGAATTTCAAAGAATTAATTACATATTTGTAATGTCAATTTAATCTTAAGGTTCATCAATTTCCCACAGAGGCTTTACTCCTTATTTTGAAACATATCCTGAAACAGCGACAAGGATACTGTGTACGTCGTTGATTTACATGCTATGGGTCACGAAGTAAGATATATATGCATTCGATTGTTAGGGACAGAGACCCTTATTACCTCCAAGAGTAAGGAACGAGGCGAGGGAAACACGGTCGGCCAGGATCCAGGGACAGTGAGGGACGGACATAGACGTGGTCCCTCACATTGTATGCACATGGAGAAGCTTAACGCTCCTCCTCCAAGGAACTGAAGCCCCTGATAAGGATCACTTACAGATCGGACAGCGGAACAGAAACATTTCCGAGGTTCAAGCCACCGTCACATCGCACAACGCACCAGCCAACCTCGCTTGGCACTTTCAACAGAATACAAGAAATGAAATGAGGTGAAACAAGAGGGTAGAAATTCTGGGAAGGGAAGACCCACCCAGCATTCGCCTAGGGAACCAGGGGAAACCACAAACATACCAAAGTTAGGATGGCCAGCCCCTAGACATTTGAATTTGGAACCTCTCGAACGGGCGTTCTAAGCGTTACTACCTAAGACACTCCGCTCATGGGCACTCACAATACACAAGTGATCTAATCTGCGAGGTTCAGGCAATACATCTTTGATAGCTGCCCTACATGGTGCGGCTCTTAAAATGACGAGCATAGATAATGACCTTAGCCTTTACATATTTACTGTAACAGAATGGTATAGCCATATGGAGTATGATTTATATAAGTACAAAAAGGATGCAACTATCTATTTGTAATGCTATTGAATACATATATTTTCGTGAGTGATAGTAGTGTATAATTGGGTTCAAAGTTAACCTGACTGTTATATTTACGGCTGGGTACACCTTGGGTTGATAGCCATGAAGTAAAATGATGTATTATTAATATGATATATTAAATATATATTTGTAAGCCGTGGCATCGGAAATTTATGCTAGGAACTAGATTTATTATTTCTGTTTCTTACATCTCATATACCACTGGTAACCATACTTACCTCGTAGATCCAAGTGGGTTCAATCCCGGCCAGGGTCAATGATTTTTTTCGGGCGTATGACTTCCTTCGGAAGAGAAGTAACCATAGATCCCGTGTTCGTAAATTTACGGCACGTAAAAGAATCTCAAGCATGAATGAAGAGGCCTCTGAGCAAATTTTATCGGCCGTTTCACGCCCTGAATTGAATGAGACACTAACAAACTCAGATGTCAAAGAACGTCCATAAATAAACCAAATAATAATAAAAAAAAAAAACACTGAGAGTGATAATGTTAGAAGCAGCATGCACTCAGCTTCCTCACAAGCCTTTTTGCAGCCCTGGGAAGACTTTTACTCCTTGAACTTTGTTTCACCTTTGGAACCTCCTTTAATTTACACTAACATTTTTCAAAATAGCTTGTAGATCCCAGCGTGGATTAGGCAGTTTGGGAGGTTACATGCTGAAGGAAGAACTCTACCATAGCGACCTGAAAGCATGTAACATTTTATTTACTAATTATATATATGTATCCAAGAATATACTTATACAAGAGTAGTTTACACAATGATGTGAACGTTGCTATCGCTTTAGTAACCTTAGTACTCCTAACGACCTGATAATGCACTGCATTTAGGATGAATTATAACGACTTTCAACTGCGAGCGAGGAGGCTGCGGTAGAACTTCCTGCGCTGTGCGTTGACTGGGTCTTTTGATCATTGTTTGGAGGTTTGTACTTTCGGTTTATAGATGTGGATGTGGTGAGAGTTTCAGCAAGTTTGAAGTTTAATGATGCGCGGCCATTAGTTGGATTATCATCTAAAGCAGATAAAATTAGCATAAATTAGAATTAAAGTAATATATTATAAGTAAAATATAGAAAGTTAGAAACTCAGGATCCAAAGTGAAAAAGATGACAAGCTTATAATAATAAAAACATAAAATATAAGGGTTGCCCAAAAGGCTTTTATAATAGCGCCGTTGCTTCAGTGTGTTTGCTCCTTTGGTTAGCTTAATATGTTAGGAGAATTTGATGTTTTCTGAAGATGTGTTTTGTTATCATGTGCAGAAGCAAGCTTTTTTTTTTTTTTGAGTAGTGTTTAACGCCCCTTTTTACTACTGAGGCGCCACAGGCGATGGACCTGATGATACATGAAATGAAATGATATATTGTGGAAGGATATTTTTTATGGAAGGAAGCGTTCCAGGCCTAATCTCCAGCATTTTCCAGTTATGAGGACTGAGGAAAACCTGGAAAAAAACCAAGTTAGGGAGGACGGTCCTGGCGGGATTCGAACCCCAGACCTCCCGCTCACGAGTCCGCGCCTTAACGACCTCGGCCACCCGTGGCGATAAAGAGAAGCAAGTGAATTGGTACAGTCATAAATATGGATTCCTCCAAACATGTACATCAGCGAACACTCATTTAATTTTTCAATGTTAATGCAGTGGAGATTTTTTGTCTAATTAAGAATGGTATGGGAATGAGTTTTGCTATGCAATATCCAACCTTCACTACTGACGCCCTTGAAGGTTCCGCGGCCAACACGAACTTCTTTAATCAGGATATTCCTTATCTAGTGACATACTGGAACAGACAAGACTAGTATGTGTAGCTGATATGTAACATATATACTGTGTATTCACATATTGCGACCAATAAATCATTACAGAAAATAAAAAAATTATGGAGTGCCACTTTATTTGAACAACCCATATATATATATATATATATATATTCTATTTTAAAACGACGTGTATTAAAATATGGCTAATAAAGTTGCAACGGCGTTTCATTATAACTGATTTATACTTTCGTTTATAAGGAAATAGGGAAAGCAACTTATCCTTTAATTAGACGTACTTGTATTGGAATTTGCATGAATTGCGATAAATAAATGCTAGAAACGTACAGTGTACAGCAAAATGTATAGTTCAAAAATAATAATCAATTGTTTAAGGATAAACACGTTCCTAAATACATGATTTTCTGAAAAAAGATATGCCCTCCCTTCATTTTACAATTCTTTAACTGGCTCTGAAACCTTTTTATGTTCCGAGGAATGACTGAAGTTCCGATTGTTTGCCGGCGAGTGGAAAAAGACAATTCTTTGAGATAACTCTAATGAATGAAATTTGAAACTGACAGGAAATCTTTTTTTTTTTGATTGATTTATTTATGGACGCTCTTTAACATCTCATGTCATCAGCGTCCCATTCAGCTCAGGGCGTGAAACGGCCGACACATTTTGCTCAGAGGCCTCTCTTTCAGGCTTGAGGTTCTTTTTCGTGCCGTAAATGTACGACACGGGACCCACGGCTTTACTTGCCTTCCGAAGGAAGCCATACTTAGGATTTTACGCCCGAAAAAATCCATAGATCCTGGCCGGGTTCGAACCCGCGTTCTTCGGGGGTCGGAGGCAAGTATGGTGACCACTACACCACCAGGACCGACTGACAGGAGATCTGGAGGGGCAATGGACGTCGCCTAAACATTAAGTAAGCCTCTCAGGAAACCACTATTTAAAGTCTCTTATGACCCGAGCTGGCCAGTGATTTATTACAAATGCAATGGCGATAATTTTGGAATAAATAACAATTATCACACTGTCATTATTATATACTACTATGCTGGGCTGCCAAATCTAATTGTACTGTGTATTTTGCTTCCTCCTGTATGAATTATGAATTCTATTTTGAAAAGTGTTCAAGTGGTACGTATTTGAAGCAGTTAAAATGAAGTATTTTTCTGTACATTATTTGACAAGCAGTTATTAAAAATACGTTATTGTACATTAAAATGACTCTGAGATGAGCATAATTGATGCAGAAATCTTTCTTGGTGCTGCTATAAGGTTATATTTTTTTCATCTTGGACAAAATGTATCTGAATTGTCCAGTCAGGCATATTGTGACAACTCTGATGTCAGATCATCTAGGAAAGGGATTCGCCTTACTTTTATGTTTATGAAGAGTTGTATGACATAGTTTCAAAAGAACTTTGACATAATGGAATATTCGATTTCACATGTGGAAAATCTGTGGCATCTCTTTTTCCCGAATTATGAAATAAACATAATGCAGCCATTCCTAAACGAACCTAAGAGGAACAACTTGATGGATGGGTGACACCACATATTTAAAGTTGTGGTTTTCAATGTCATCCTTCATTCTATTGACTCATCAAAAAAATAGCAAAATAGCAAAAAGGTGCTCAAGAATTAGATACCGGAAGAAAGTATAGAAAGCGGATGATCTCAAAACATTATCCTGCGATATTAAGAATATAACCGTGGGATGATTCCGGACTGCTTTAGAACCTGTGAACATAATTTTACACTTTAGCAAGACAATTATCACAAAATTCCTTCATAAGTCTTTAGAATGCCAAATGCATTTCTCAAATACTATGTCAAGACAACCTATGTCTCATTCAATATTGTGTATATTTATAATATGCCAAAATAAATGTTAACATTCAGTAACTATATTATAGTACGTGCAACGTCACGTAGACGAATCACCATTTGCCAAATGTCCTGTAGTGCATTTTACAAATGATTTAGTGGTGGGGTTATTTATATTATAGTAATAGAACCATAAGTAGCAATGCAGAAAAGATACACTGTGGTGAATGGGTTTAAACGCGAATCAACAAAAAGAAGGTCGTAATTATCTGGAAATTAACACCAAAAAAGATAAAAATGAAAAGCAAAAGATATTAAATTTAATAAATTTAAAATACATTTTTACAGTAATCATAGAATGTATAAATAAAACACCAGAATTTTTTTTTGTTTATTATTTGTAGAAATAATATACAGCATGGCAATCAAGGACGAATGCTGTGTGCCATTGAAATATAGAGGATTGAAGGGGGTACGTAAGATAGAAGCGATTGTTGGCAAAGATTGTCAAAGATACATTGAGTGTCAAAGAATTTTTTAATTATAGAGGAAACTTCAAAATAGTGGTATAGCGTTTTGAAGTATGAACATGCGAATATGTTAAAAATGAATAAGGGATGGGAAAATGAATTGCAAATTGATTTGGAAAACAGTGGATTAGGAAATATATCGAATAGATGAAAGCTAAAAAATCTGGATGCAGATTAAAATGTGTCTCATCTTTAAGAACACGGCTGCATCGTTCCTGTTGTTAATTGACATACTCCCGGCAGCAAGCAATACGAAGTGCAAACGTAGCCTAATCTCTGGACACCTTAATGGACAAATGGGATGGTGCACTCATTCTTGCAGTATATCTTTAACAGTTTGGGTTAAAACAGTTAAATTGCAAGATACTTCATAACATACTAATTTTTTCTCAGAGTCCTTAGGAACAGAAATTATCTTGTGCAGCAGTTGTAATCTTTGGTTTACCTGAATGTTGTTCTTCTGGGCTGCCAAATTCTTGATATCGCGTTCATATGCTGAATATACATTTCTTCCAGTATTCATAGTCCTAGCGGCATCAACTTATGTACCACCATTCCTAATTATTACATTCGCTATAGACATTTCAACTCAACTTATATAACGTCTTGAGTATTCATTTCATTATTAACACTTTCTTTTACCGTGTCTCAAAATTTTAACAGAGAAAGGTTGTTAGACTTCTATATTAAAAACAACTTATTTACACATTCACAAAGTAAGAGTTAAAATAAAGAAAGCAAATAATGACTTATGGTAACTAGTAACTAAACAAATGAATAAGGTAGCCGTCTTTACTAACTATTTATCATTTGTTAGATAATTTTATCAATGTTTTTAATGTGTGCATTTATAGAATTTTCAATGAAAGTAATATTACAATATATCTCTTTTGAGTGTATGTAGGTTGTGTGTTCATGTAGCAAGTACCACACAGGAAGACAAAGAAAAAACTTTTCGAGCCTGCTAGGCTCTTCCTCAAAGCAAAGATTGAAGTATAATGGCAAAATATTTCACAATGTACAACATTTTTAAGAGATAATATATAGGGGAGAATGAGGGAATTACGATCGCTTAAGGAAAATGGACTTTGTATTGTAAATTTTTTACATGTTTATTTTATACTGACCAAATTGCATACACATAACATTTATTCAAACACAACGCTGCTATAATATATATAAACAGAAAATAAAATAGTTGCATTTAATAAACCAATGTTATGTTTTGGTCGGGAATCAACAACCTAGTAGAGTAATAACGATCACAAATAACAAATTTCAATCTAGTAGATTCATTGAACACTTTTAGACAACATGATACGGTGTAGATAAAACAGGTTTAAAACTTCAAATTTATATTACTAAGATACAGAGAGAACGAGAAAGAGAAAATGAGAAAATAGACAATTAATAGAGCACGTACTAAGCAAGAAATATGACCTTAACAATATTCGAGTGCATGCAAAATTCACGTGCTGTGAGTGAAATGTGACATGAGCGATTATCTCAGATCAAGAGCACAGGGTTACGGAGAATAGGCCTTATGTGTGAAACAAAAACGATAAGATCATATGCCGATCAACTGACTACATTACCCCAAACTACCATTTTACATTGCGGTTAACCTAAAATTCACAAAAATAAAATAATTACCATTAATAACGCTATCAATAAGACAAAACCATATAAATATTTCTAATAGTAACACTAATTCAAAACATACCGGTTTAAATATGTGCGTGATTTTCATGTAAACGTGTGAGAAACTTAGATCAGTTTAGAGATTAAATTTTGACTTCTCAGCGCCAACAAGCAACACTCAGAATTAACAGTTGATGCTGCATTAGCATAACATGACTGATTCTGAAACAATAAAATATGAACCAAAGGCGGTGAACTTTAGTGATGGACATTTTTTACCCAATCGGCATCCCTCCACCTTTCTTTACGTTCTAATTAGCAACCATCATGTGATAATGTTATTTAATGCTTTATTATGACAAACGTTGGGCTGTAAGATTCAGCAAGTAGCAGTTCTCTTTCTTTTATGCCGCACACACCACCATTTCTAGTCTTTTCGAAATACAACAATATTCCTCTTGCAGTAACAAGATATATTGTTTAAGATGCACACACGAAACTGTAAAAATAACTGTTATATATAAAGGCTCCTGAGAAATTTGATAGGCGAGTCTATATCACTGTTCTAAAGGGACGGACCAGAAAGCTGTGCTTACAGAATAAAGAAAGTATTCGGAAAGCTGTTTTATTTGTTCTTATTATATACTTAGCATAAAGATGTTATAGTTGCATCTATATGGTGCATTGGATGGAACGTTAATAACAATAAAGGAATCAGAGCGACATCTTTTCTTCTTAATACTGGTAAGGTTGAAGAAAACAAAGCATTTCAAATGCAGAAATTTCTTCTTGCAGCTGAAGAACAGATCTGACAAGGGACTTGACGTGGTAGGACAAGACGTAGAATGAACCTGCTAAATCGATAGCTCGAGACCAAGTCGATAGGCCCCAGCCAACCCCGTCCCCATCTTTCAAACTCCCGAGGGACCATACACGTCCTCTGCACTCCCCACACTCACACGTCTTTCTTTTAAGGAAACTTTTCGATTGAATTGGGAAATTTGTTTGAGCAGAGTTAGGGATGCTGTGATAGAAAAGTTAAGACTTTTGGATACTGATGCTGTCGAGGTATAAATCCAATATAGGAAGGAAAGAGTTTTAAAAAGTGCAAACTCATGTCACTTCTTTATAGTGTAGCAATGATCTCATCCGTCAAATCAAGCAGCGCGACCTGACAGTCGGTAATGGTCTGCTTGAAGCAACAAGTGAAATGTCAGCTCTGAGAATATTGAAACTATTTTGCGAATTCTGCCAAAGTTGTTGATTACAATAATAATGGGTTTAATTTTCATATACCTCTACAATACATTATGTAATAGTTCTAGTCATGTAACAAGCTCAGCTGTTCCTTTCTCCATTTTTATTGTTCAGGCGTTTTCCTTCTCATCAACAGAGTATGAGTGTGGAAAAATAACCTTCTTGAAACACTTAAGAAGATTATTACAAATCTCCGAAAAGTTCACTCGATAACGCTCTCTTCGGAAAGTATTCATCTATCTTTAATATAAGATGTACGTCCTTGACTTAACTTGGCTGCCTATATCTTAATGAACATGTTCTGGAAAGCTACTCAGGCAGCAGAAATATGTTTTCTGTAAGCTTGTGAACTGTATAACCGTCGATTTCATAATGACCTAGTGATTAAAGTTTTAGCAATATTATTAAGTAAAAATCTGCCTGAGTTGTATATACATTTTACTGTTTTTTTGAAACCTGTTGGCATAAACAAGGCATTAATTATGAATGAATTTTTGCTACCAACTCATGATTTAATACGAGTGTAAATCCATACGCCCTACGCCTACTTCTTAAATTTAAGAACGTAGCGATGATTAAAATGAGTAAATTATATTTGCGCTAAATGAACTTGGCGATCATAAAATGTGAAACTGTGAAACAAACTTCCTTTAAGAGCTCAGGAAAGGCACTGGAGGGACGGAAAAAAAGAAAAAAAGAAAAAAAAAGAAAGAAAGAAAGAAAAAAAAAGAAAAAAAATGAAAAAAATGAAAAAAAAACTTCAATCAAGTATCCTGATCTACCCAGGATTCGAACTTGCAACCTATTTAGTGTGTAAATGAAAATGGTAGAGGAAACCAGTGTCCATACTCTATAAGTAAGGATTTATAATTCGGCTTAGATACATTTTCAAACCTTGTGTTGAACACAATATTAGGATTTTTGCCTAAGTAATTTATGTAATTATTAAATAGTTAGTAGCGGGTGGTTTGCACAACCATCTGCCAGCAAATCGAAAGCGCCGGTTGGTTCGTCGTTACGTGTGTGGCTAGTAGAAGATGGCTGGGAACGTTGTGGTAATATTCAGTCATCAACGACTAGAATGAAACTGTGGAAAAAATTACAATTCTCCCTTTTGGAAAGTACTTTATACAGTTATCAGTGTTAATATTCTTATACATGCTAAAACTTTCTAGTTATATAATTCATTTTTAGAATCATATATTAATTACGATTACTGTGAATATGTCTAGTATAATGATACAGTTTTTATAAGAATGCTGCTCGCCTTTTGCTATTTAAATTTCAGATTTAAAGTCTTCTTAAGAGGTTTTTTTTACTTAAACTCATTAACAAGGACCACAAATCAATGTCTTGATTGTTTATTATTAATTTTATTATTTTAAGAAAAGGCACATATTATCCAAACCAAAATACTTATAATTGTGAGCGCATAGCTACAAACCCTGCTTTTTTATTTGGTTTATTTACGGGCGCTCTTTAACATCTCAGGTCATCAGCGTCTCATTCAATTCAGGGCGTGAAACGGCCGATAAATTTGGCTCAGGGGCCTCTTCTTTCAGGCTTGAGGTTCATTTTCGTGCCGTAAATGTACGACACAGGACCCACGGCTTTACTTCCCTTCCGAACGAAGTCATACTTAGGATTGCCAAACCGTGCTCGTATGTCTTGGGTACTCAATATTCCTTGAAGTGATGGGAAAGAAGATGTAAAACTCAAACCATGAATAAATTGATATTTATCCTTTGAAACCGAATATTATACGAAATTCACAAATTCTCCTGCGGAAAGTGGTAGCTAATACCAAGATTTTGTTGTGACCGTCACGGATGGCCGGGGTCGTTAAGACGGGGACTCATGGGTGGAAGGTCTGGGGTTCGATTCCCGCCAGAACCGTTCTTCCTGACTGAGGTTTTTTCAGGTTTACCTCAGTCTTAATAAATGGCAAATGCAACTTAGGCCTAGAACGTTTCCTTCCTATAAAAAAAAAAAAAAAAAAAAAAAAAAAACTTTCCCAATGTATCATTTCATCTCATGTATCATTAGTTTTCACCGTGGTACCTCAGTAGTAAAAACGGGCGTTAAACAATATAATAAAACACGATTTTGCAGTGGCGAAACATAATGTAATATGCAAAGGACTAATACTGAAGACATAGGAGGAAGTGGCTATTGAAAATAATGCGGAACAGCTAATTATTTCGCTGAACAAATCGAGCAGCAGTAAGATTATATTGAGTGTAATAAACTATTTTATACATCAACATATGATCTATGATGATCATGAAAGCGACCTGAAGAGCTACTGTGCCAGATGATGGACGATGAATGATAACTTAGCCGAATTAGTTCAGGAGACTTTGTGGCTTAAGTTTCCCAGGGATTGATCTAGGTTAACTGAGGGCAAACTTCTGGAAACATTCTCAGTCAGGAAACAAGCTCAACCGGGAACCGAACTCTGCCCCGCCACGCGGAAAGCGCAAACGCTACCCATAGACTACGACTAGGGCTTACTAACCGGATGCAGAATCTCGATCATGTCACAGAATAGAAAAGATATGCACAAAAAAAGTATCCCGCAAGACTATTGAGCAAGCTGATGTACCGAACATATTCTCCATCGACTCTAGCAATCCAATCCAATCGAAATTAACGCATGCTCTCTTTCTATGGATAACCTAACGTAGCGGCTAAATTTTAAGAGGTGCAAGTAAATATGAAAGAAAAAATTCCATCTGCCGGTCAGCAGTAAATATGAGTAATATAAATATGTCTACAGCTGTGATTCAGAAATTAAACGAGTGCTGAAATTTCACAGCAAAGCTAAGAAAAATCAGTCTCACTTAGGTTAGCAGAAAATGGCGATAGCCAAGTGGTGACCGCAAGCTATGACAATGCACTGGTTAATTTTTTATTTTATTTACTCTTTATTTTATAACATCCAACAACATATTTCTCAGTTCTGTATATTCCAAATCTTGATCTCTACAATTTTCGACTTTTTTCAAAGTTAAAATCGTAATTTAGGAGGGAGGAAAAATTTCAGAATTCTTTGCAGACTTTTGAAAAGAATGTAAGGGACCCTGAAATAAGTATATGAGGTCTCAAGCGCAATGCTGTGTAAAAAGACCGAAGGCTCATTGTGTTAGATCAGCTATTCTTTTATAAATATTGAACGAAATTAAGTAATGAAACTCAGTGTTGAAAAAGTGCTGACGTTCGGAAAATGTCCCTAATAAACGTCTCCTGCAACTTTGAAAATTATCAAAAAGATAATGCGGCAAAAGGCAAGTACTGCGGAAATATGCAATAATAATAAGTGGAAATGAGTTTTTGCGCATTTTTATGTGTCCTTTACAGTCTTTTCAATATTTCTTTATTGATGAAAGTAACTAAAATATAAACAAATTAATTAATTATTAATTTATAGAGATGCCATAATATTCAAAGCTAATGTAATAATTTAAATAGTATAGTAGAAGACTGTAACTTGGTAACAAAATCGAAATAGTGTATTACAAGGGAAATTTTTCTTAAATAGTCGAAATAGTATGTAGAAAATGAGATATTAACACGGATCAATTACATTTCATTATCTAGAAGAATTCTCTCTATGTCTCTTTTAGATATTCATATGTATCAACTATAATATAGGATCGTACTTACCCCTCAGCAAGGAAAGTAGAGAAGAAAACAAAGAAACAAGAAAGAAAAGTGTGAAGATGAGACCTCTACAGGATATATGAGTAATGTAGTGTAATACTCTACATGATAATAACTTATTTAAAAAAAATTTAATATCACATAGAGAGAGAGAGAGAGAGAGAGAGAGAGAGAGAGAGAGAGAGCTTTCCTATAGAATTAGGAGCAAAAAGTAGACCCTCCTAAAAACAAATACATATAAAACAATTATAAAATCCATAATAATAAAACATTTGGTATTGGGCTATTTTATGAAAACTGTTGAATTTAATATGGGTCACCATGAAACTTTTTATGATTATCTAAAATATCGTGAAGTTAGAATATGCCAAATCAGTTAATCCATGTGCTGTGGATAACCATTCAATATTTTTAGGTTTCAAACTATCAATTTTTATCAAATTACGTAAAAATCAACATTGGTTGGTTGTTTGTTAGCTCCAGACAGTTCCGCTCTCTTTTAGGTTCTCTCGATTTATTATTATACACTGCATTTAAGCACATCAATAACATTGTATGTGCTTAGTTAACATATGTGGGGTTTATTGATGACAATAAATCATTTTATAGATTACATGAAATCATTAGAATATGATATTGTATAGCTTATAAACAGTATAGGTATTTTATTTATAGATATAAAATTATATTAGGCATTAATAAAAATAGAATAAAATTATAATAATAATCTGGAATGAGAAAAAGTGTACATTACCGCAATCATTTATATTGTGGCATAGGCATTGTTTGGATTGTAGTAGTGTGTTCCAATATTGTTGGAGGGAGGAAGTTATCCTTTGGTGGCCGATTGTTGTCAGACATTTCCAGAAGCAAGTCCTTTGCGTAAATCTGATTGGAGTTTGGGAGTTCCCCAACTTATGTAGCAATTTTGGGGGCTAGGAAAGAGTTGATTGGGGATAGACCACCAAATAAGCACAAGACGTATTGTGTGTCACATCTTTCCCCCAGTCCAGAAACATGCACAACTGAACTGAATATTGTAAAATCAGATATATAATAAATGTAAAATGCACTGTTTGATAGCCTCAAGATTATACATTTCAAAATGTAATTTAGTTAAAACAAGAGTTTTTCTTGAACAAAATATTTCCTCTAAATTTCCTTGCCAAGCGATTTATAATGTTGTATTAGGAAATTTCAAAGAACTATGTCTTCACGATATAACTAATTTAACACAGGACATATGTGTTTGTAGACAAAGGAATAAAGAGTCGCGTTAATACGAAAACACACAACAAATTTTATGAATACTATCGGGTAGAAAATTGTTTATGTATGTATGAAAAAACAGAGGAATAATAAAATAAAATAAACGATTTAACAGTGTGCAACTTTAAAGTAGACACGAAAAGAAACACTTTTAAAGCTTTATAAAACAATGACATTCCAAATCAACTTCTAGGGTTCTGAATTCTGAAACTAAATAAAATTGATTAACTGTGAATTGAAGCAGTAGAAATTAAATACCTACAAATTGCCACTAGCTACACATTTCCATGTAATAATGAAACAAAAACACAAGAAATATCTTTAAACTATTCATATTAAAAAATGATAAAAGAATTCCGAAATAACTAGTTTACATATGTTGACAGAATGGATAATGATCGCAGATAAAAGAAAACTAACCGACAAAGGAATCTATGAACTGAACAATTTTAATGTTCTTGATTCTGAGACGATAATGACGGCTAATAGATTAACTAGTGTCTCCCATTAGAACATCATAACAATAGCTAAGCTTACAACTGAAAGCTAAATATGCTAATTATTTCTAACATTACATTTAAATCTTCATTATTATGAAGACTAGCTAACCTTTGGATGCTATTTCTTCAAATAGACGCTCAGTTTCGCTTTCCGAATCAGGATGTAGAAAATATGGCCCCAAAATGCGTATGCCATACTGATGGTAATCGCGAACTTTTCAATTATTATCTATTTCATAACTGTATTACCATTAGCTCATAATATTAATCAATATTTAAAACTATTGAAAATCAATTTTAAAAGAAAAATACGGGTATCTAAGAAACCTTCCTGATTTAAACTGCCTTTTGGAAGGAAATCATTAGTCCTAGAGATTTGCGTTTACGGAGTCATGAAGAGCAAATCAAAAATTTTTATACTGTCTATGTATACACTTCTAGTGGGCTCCGTTAGTTGCTCTCAAAATGCCCAGTCGATATTCGAGCTCAGTTCATGTTCAGTTCTAGCATGTCCAGAATGATTGAGTTGATGGCTGCCGCAATTTTCTGGGAAGAGACAAATATCAAATACAGGTGTAGCGTAGACCATATCTTTCACATAGGCCCATAGGAAGAAATTCAGAGTCGCTATGTCTGGAGATTGCGGTGGCCAAGCACAGGGTCCTTCGCGTCCTTTCATCTGTGGAAACATTCTGTTCAAAGACGTACGAAAGCCTTTACTCCAAAGCGGCGGGACATCATCTTGCTGGAATATTACGTTTAGCTGCTAAGGGAGAAGCAGTGGGAAACCAAGCTGTTCAAGTATATCAAGATAAATAGGATTATTTACTGTTTTCCCTTATGAAGAAAAATGATCCGATAATTCTGCCACGTATCTTAACACACCACGCACACTGTCCCTGACATATCCATGAACAACTTTGGGATTTTGTGAACCCCATATTCAAACATTGTGACAATTAACATTTTCTGAAGAGTGGAAGGTTGCTTCGTAGCTTAAAACCACATTCCCCAGATAATCGGCAGCTTCATCGATCCGGTACAGGATCTCAATAGAGTTCGGAGGTTTTGGGCATCTGGCTTCAGCGCCTGAACGAGTTGAGCTTAATAGACATGCAAACGCAGTCTTTAATGCAACATCTTGTGGACTGTTGAGCGTGGGATGTTGAGCTCTCGTACGCTCTACGACGTCTCTTTGTTGGGTTTCTAGCGAAGGTTCACCAAATTTCATCCGCCGTTTCCTCAGAAGCGTTTCTTGCTCGAGTTAGGCTGTCGGTTAGCACTCTCTATAGGTAAAGTTTGTCAAACCATGCCTTAATTGTGTTTATATCCGGCGGCTGCCGTTCTTCTGAAATTACTTTGGACGGTAATCAGTAATTTTGTTTCAGCGTACTACACCACACACGGAGCTCTCTCTTGTGTTGTTGCCATCTTTGTTAATTATTCAAAAGCTACAACCAAAGATTATAACATTTTTTGAGTTGGTCTTCATGATACCGCAAATCGCAACTCTCTAGGACTAATAGTTTGCTTACAATTTAAATTTGAAATCAGGAAGATTTCCTGTGAACACCCTGTATAACTAAACGACTTTTTTGTTAACTGAAAGAATTAAATCGCCACTACTACAGCAGCACTGCTATTCAATTAGCTTGATAATGGCAATGACATGTTAACAGAGCAGTTTTACCATGGGTTAAAAATATTAAATACTTTTCGGTTGAAAAGCCAGAGAGCCTTTTATGCATAGTCCCTCATTGTTTGTGGCGCATTCGCACGTTCGAAAAGTTTGTCCTGCTGTATGTGCTCACTTTTTTTACTGGTAGTTTAAATAGTTCCCTCGCTGCCACCCTTTTCCAAAGAATTAATGGTTAAAAATTTCAGCTTCTGCTGGTTTATCTTTCTTTCAGTATCCCTAGAGACTTGCGAATGAAAATAAACGAATAAAAACTAGAATACGAGTACACTTATTTTCTGGATAGAAAGAATGAAAATGAATTGTTTAGAGAACTCAAGTGTACGCACGATTTGTGAACCGTGAAAAGACACCGTGAACGTTTTCCTAAAGTGTGAGAATATGGACTTTCTCTCTCTCTCTCTGCCGTTCCGAGCGAAAAAAATGCAATAAAATGGGTTTCTAGAAGAAAAAGAACTCTTTATATCTAGGTAAATAAAACACAAGAGAAAAAATAAACACTTAAACGCTTTGAGGCTGTTGCGTATGGGCGCTACCCTATGAAATCGGGCGGAAAATTATAACGGTTTACATTTCATTTTTAAATGTTAGTATGTTTTTTTAATTTATGTAGCAACATAATTATAAGGATGAACGTATTTGTGAAAAATGACATTTTTAGATCTAATAGCTTTTTATGAAATCATTTGTTAAAGTTATCATATTAAATTAAACTTGTCTTTTTGGTACCTTAAAATAGTTGATAATAGCTCATATCTTGCCCGATAATAAGTTACAAAGCATAATCATTGATATATGAGATTATAGAAACTGTGTTTATGTATAAATATATTTTAAACAAAAATGAAAAATGTAGCAAAATGAACATTTGCAAAGACAAACACAGTTTTTTGATTTGTGTTCCAAGGCCAAAGAATAATGAAAAACAAATTAATTTCTTGATAGGATAGAATTTTCTACAGAGGTGACTGGCTCTGTTGTACATGTATCGCCGAGAGGTTGCTTCTGAGAGGAAGTCATGAGATGGAGGATACACCCTGGGCAGCCGTGCAGGTGATGCACAAGCTAGGCGAGATTCCTAATGTTTTCCGAGATGTCGCACATGAACCATCCCTGATTCCACCAAAGTGTCAAGCAAAGTGTTCTGAGGTTCTCCAACCCCAAAAAATCCAAGATCAGGATGGTCGACCCAAGGGAATTGAAGCCGGGACCACCCGAATAAGGAGTTCCAAGCATTAGTGTCTGAGCCACCCCGCTCGGTTCATATCTGGGAGTACAGTTTTAAACTGTTTTGAATGTCAGTTATCAACTTAATACAGTCAACACTCTCAAGTCAAAGTAGTACAGTTGACTTCTCGCTGAATCTAATGGAAGTAAAGAAAAACGCCCTTTACTTAACCATATATACTTTAAATCTTTTTAATAACTTTCTCAATGCAATACTAATTTGTAGGTTCATGGAATAGGTTTGAACACTTTGGTATAATGTGCCCATTTAGCAGTGTTCAATGCCATTTATAAATAGCCTTGGTTGCAACATTTTGTTTGCGTAATGCCACCAGAGTCATAAGTAAGATGTGAATCTTTTTTTAAATAGCAAAATATAACTTAAAGTCTACATAAACAAGCATATTATATTTATTTTTTGTATTAAAAGTCACATTCCAGGAAGAAAAGGAATGTTTCCTATTGTTTTCCACACGCACTGAAATTCCTTAATCCCGGTCATTCCCCATGTCATTCCAGTCATTTCTTTACTTCTATAATCAAATCCCCACACGAATTGAAAGAATTCGAAAGTCATAATCCACAATCTTCCCTGGTTGTTCTGCTGTTAGTTCTGCACAACCCTCAGGCATACTACTGGTTTTAAATAGCGTACATAAAAATGTAATGAACGATAGCCGGGAACCTAGTCAGTTAAACATTCAAATTATATATAAGCGCATCGAAAACAAATGATATATTTTCGAAAAAAAGTATCGCAATCGAATCACAGATGTTTAAGGAAGCGGTTCCCTCCGGTATTAAAATCGCGTAGAGGAAATATATTTTTCATAGAAAATGATATTTATATAGTGTTTTCATATTTGCTTTAACTATACCCTGAATATTTCAGTTGCAAGTTTATTTTAACTTATGATTAGGCATCGGATTTTAGGCACCTAAAATTGCAATTTTAGGTGCCTAAAATAAGCTTTAAATTTAATAAATTAGGCCTTATTTCAGTAAAACTTGGCATTTTAGGCAGATATAACTAAGGCTTCAAACCTATTTATTTCACTAAAATTAACAAATGGTACATTTAATTACAGAAAACAGTACATTTAAGAAATGAAGGCAGACAATTGTATTATATTCACAAACACAGCTGTCCAAATTTAATACAATAATAAAACAATGAAATACACTTTGGAAGTTTTTTAAATTCATTTCCATGCTCATTCTATTTCACAATTATCTGCACAGTATATCTACAGAATTTTTTCTAAATTCTCGCCTTTTGTCAATGAGAATCATTTTGAAAGCAGAAAATCTTCTATCTACTGCAACAGATGTCAGAGAAGCAAATTCTATATCACCTATAGCAGAAAGTTCAATATGAATTGCAACATTCACATCTTGACACTTTTTCCAACAGTGAAAATCCTAAATTCTTATTTAGTAAATTGTCTCACTTACTGTTAAAAATTTACCCAGGTTCATCCAAAACACTATATTTTCTCCTGAGCATCCTACACTATTTTTATTTGACTCAAAGATATCGATTTTTACGTTCTAAGTGTTCAATACTTCCAGGAATGAATGACAAGTTTGTTATTATGCAGGAAATATCTTTTTTTCCATGACAGGTCATTCAGACACTGTTTCACTACTGTTACACACGATGCAGTATCGAATTAAAGGCAATTCTTCAATAATTGTGATACTAATTTAAATTATTTGGAACAATACACCACTGACTGAATCCATGATCACCATAGTGTTACAATTGGCTTAGGTGGAAGTGATATCTGGGAATTTTTCTGTGAACGTTGAAAATCTGGATGGGGCTTTGCATAAACACTGAAATGAATGAATTGACAAGAGAGAATTCGTTTCTGATTGTTTCAGAAACCTGAAAAGGACATTAGTTAAACAGGTTACACGAATGATGTTACGAGAAAACGTTTTAAGCAATGGAGGCAGCATTAGTAAAAACAATGGAACTTTAGTCATCTTTATTGCCAGATGTAACGACTGTAGGCTTTTGTTTACAAAATAAGCAATGGTTTCGCTATTCACTTTCAGAAGTTCCTTAACACATACAAGATGCAGAATCGAAGGTTAATAAGGTCAAGTTTCCCTACTATCATACTTGCTGTATATCTGTTCATAGAATCTGATATTTACCAATATCTAAGAATCGCCTATAACCTCCCAAATGGGTGCTTTAAAAATCTCTTAAAATCGGATTTTCAATTGCATACCATGGAATGTTGGAAGCAACAGACGCCCTGATTAAGTGGGCATAGAAACTGCTGGTAAGGTTGCATGAAGTAGAGTTTGTTTGCTTTCATTTTTTTGCTGAGCTTTTGCCACGTCCCGCCTCTTGTACACGCTGTCTTAGCTCGCACTTCTTTTCTTTTTAAATATAAAACGTGTAGAAGTTAACGGAATAAAATTCTAAATGTTGTATTGCAGTATTTCTACCACAAAGTGTGAACAACAAAATCTCAATGTCCCTTAAATACCCCAACTATTGAAATTTAAAAGCTTAAAGTGTAGTTGTCTTTAAAAGAATTTCATCTCGGACAAATGTATAAATATTATATTGGCATATTTGAACAATTACTACAAATCCCGCAGAATATTTTTCGTCGTAAGTGAAGTGTGGGAATTTTATTAGTCATTGCCGGATTTTCAAAGATTTTGCAGTTTTATCTTTTGGTGTTGCATGGATAACGTTATACCATTTCAAACTTGTCAATACAAACAAGGACGGGGAAAGAGGCTAGCACATATTCAAACTAGCCGTTATACAGATGTTGTTGAAAATCTATTTGACGAAAACACAATGTTCTACCAATTGTTGCACTTTTTGGTAGTATTAATAAAAAAGGGCATTTAATATTTCTTACATGTATAAGCATGTGAATAAATAGTGAAACAACAAACTTTGGTTTAGGTATTTTAAGTGAAATATTAACAAATTAGGCTCTAGCAGCCATTTTACACCATTTTATAAAATTCTATGAACATCTTTCAATTTTCATGAAACTTACATATTAATACTTTTTTCTCCCTTGCTCCTAAAGAAACAAAATATGCATTTGTCCTAAAATCCGACGTCTGCTTATGGTACTACTTAGGCTTTCGCGGCCAGTGTTATAATTAAAACAGTTAAAATCTTCAGGGCTGTTTAATCTAGGTCCATGGTTTAATATGCTACCATAGCTTTCACCAACTACTGCGGCTGGCATCATCAGTGGACGATGAACAACTGACTACTGAAAAGATGACAGTATTGATTCGTCTCCGTCTGGTTTCACCGCAGTAGTTGGTGAAAGTCATGGTAGCATATTAAATCATTGGCCACAGCAAAATAGCCAGGATGATT
This sequence comes from Metallyticus violacea, assembly GCA_030762175.1. Classification (NCBI taxonomy): domain Eukaryota; kingdom Metazoa; phylum Arthropoda; class Insecta; order Mantodea; family Metallyticidae; genus Metallyticus; species Metallyticus violacea. Next base: position 114,719,049 of record CM060833.1, read on the forward strand.
TTAACTGTTTTAATGATTTTAACTTATTTTACAATTGTTATTGTATATTTCAGCCAAAATGCTAATATAAAATCAAGTAAAACCAGAGAAGGCGAAAACTCTTTGACTCTTCAGTGAATTCTTTGACTGATTTCATTTTCATACCCTTCAAAGCAGTGAAGCTGGATGGATGCAACCCTTAAATTTGCTTTATTGAAATATTTGTTGTTAAAATGTGAGTACAACATAATAATCACAACTAATTGCAAGATAAAATAAAAAATATAGGTATATTTGGTTTACCGAAAAGTCGTCTTGTTCTTTCTCTGATTACTCTCCGCCATATGTAAACCCACCTAGGAGCGTACAGTGCTTGAGTAGAGTGACTAACATCAGGACCATTTCCTAGACCACACGGGTATAGATGAAGATATAACGAGTCTTCCAATGAGAGTGTTCCACTTTTAACATATCTATGTTTATGAAGCTATAGCAATCATATTTTCCCCATGGGTACAGTTGTTGTGAACAAATAATCACGGAATGTTACAGCATCCCATAACGAGTGGAAATTGTCGAAAACTATTACTAAATAGGTAATATATTCCGTGAAGTTCACGGTGTGCTTAATCTTCTACGCGAGAGAACAATTCAACATTTGATCGAAAAATATGAGGCAACTGATTCTGTCGCAAATAAAAAACACCAGTACATGAACCACGCAAACACTCCAATGAAAACATAGCCACCGTCCATGAGAGTGTACGCGAGGATTCACGGAAAGTAATTTTTTTAGCAAGACAAGAGTTAGGCCTTTCATCGACCAATCTTGGCGAATTTTGCCCCAGGATTTAAAGTTGCACCCTTACAAAATTCTTTTAATTCAAGAACTGATGCCAAATGACCATATGTTGCGCCGTGTATTCTGAAGTTGACCCCGCTTTTAGCCGAAAAACCATCTTTAGCGATGAAGCCCAGTTTTGAAGGAATGCTTTCGTTAAGAAAACAACAAAATTGTTACTTTTGGGGCAATGGAAATCCAATGGAGATTCAAGAACGACCACTTCCTTCCCAAAAAGTTACTGTGCGGTGTGGCTTTTGGTACGGCGGAATCATTGATCCATATTTTTGCCAAGATGAATGAGACGTTCTTACTTACAATGGAGAAAGATGCCGGACCATGATAAGATATCTTTTTGGCCTCAATTGGAAGGTATGAATCTCCGAAATACACGTTCCAGCAAGATTGTGCCACGTGACATATTGCTCACGAAAGAGTTGCCTTATGAAGGAGATGTTCAGAGGCTTCATCATTTCGCGTGGTGGAGAAGTTAATTGGCCCCCGATATCATGTGGTTTAACACCGCTGGATTACTTTTTATGGAGCTACGTTATTGTCTGTAATTGAAAAGTGGAAGACCCCGTGCACACGCAACCCAACTGCCATACGTAATGACGTTAGTTGTGCTTCTAAATAACAATAATTAAATGTATAAATATCTTTCGCTTATACAATTTGTTTCAATTTAAAGTTATTGGAAGACACTTTACTTGCACAACTTGGATGAAATGAAGACGAAAAATGATGGAAAGTCTTTTCTTATAAATGCCCCAATCATTTGTTTTTGAGTTACTATGGAACGGAATACTGTTTTTAAGAATAGAATAGGATGACACACAGAGAAAAATTTGCGTATCAAGGCCGCTTGACGGGCCCATTGTGTATTTGCACCCGAGGAGGCACCTTCAGAAGGAAGGGAGGCCAGGAATCCGAGGAAGCAATGCACGGGGCCCCTAAAAATTTCACAGATAAGTCCCAGCTGCCAGCGGTCCTCGCGAAAACAATCTTCCATTCCCAAGGTAGCACATGAAGGTGCCAAGGAGGCTCCATGCAGACCCCACCAGACATTAGGAAGAACATTTCTAGAAAGCAAGCCACCGACACACCACAAAAAGGCACCAATACGTCGTACGTGAAACTGATGCCATGGAATGAACGAAGGAAAATGGGAGAGCGGAAAATGAATGGAAAGTAAATATCCTTTTCACTATTCACTTAAGTGACCGAGAGAAAATATGAAACAATCGAAGGTCAGAATTGCCCATAACGAAAATTGAACCTTTACCCTCTTAATGTGTTTAAGTATACTTTATGACGAATGAAAATAGATATAACAATAAATAAATGGTATATAGATATATTTAGCATATTATCCAATTCTAACGGGAATATGTAACGATGAAATCTCTCTCTCTCTCTCTCTCTCTCTCTCTCTCTTTAAGAGAAAAATTTGACTGCAAAGTCAGCAGTCGAAGGAATATATGAAAATGTGCCTTGCTCCGGACGTCCTGCAGTGTTCGAAGAATAGACTGTTGCCAGCACCCGTATATTGTCAACAAGTTTTTTAGTGCTTTCAAAGCCCATTTTCTAAGCACTTCAACCAACTGAATGTAGTGTACAAAAGTCGAGTTGATATTTGCATATTTCTAGAAAATTCTGTAGACAACTGGCTCTGGAAAAGCAATGCAATAAAAATGGATCTTTTATCACCTGAAAAGAACAGAAAATAGAATACCTTAATCAGTGATTCGTCAATAGCATTTTAGGCAAAAGGCGAATCTCTGCGTTTGGTGACATTTCGAAGATACTGTTCATTCCGAACTGTATCAAATTGTCTTGTAGTTGACACTACGTTGTGCTCTGAATATTATGGCCGGGTTTACAAAGTCTTTAGGAAATGCTAGCGTCTTTAAGTAACAGCAAGCTTACTTTACTGCAGGAAAACAATGCGCCTGCCCATTCAGCAAGTTTGACCCAACAGAAACTGCAGGAATGGAATGGAATACGAGTAGAACTGTCGCCTCGTCCAGCATACTTAAGATGTTGCGCCTTCCGTCTATTGTTTGTTCCCGTCAATGTCAGCAGTTATTAGATAATTTGGTACCACTTACAAATGCGAGCCCTGGCAAAGTTGCAGATGAAAGTTATAGAAAATGATCCTTTATTTAGAAGAATAATACTTTTTCATAATGTTATTCTGGAAAATAAGATACAAGTTATAGGATAAACTTTCCTGCCAAAACTTCGTATATAACACCAAGGCAGAGAGTTTTTCATTACACTTTTCCTCCACTGACGAGCAACAAAGCTCTACGAGTCTGCATACATATGCTGAAAAGGATCTTGTGCTTTCTCATAACAGTATGGAACAAAAGTTATAAAGGCTTAGTAATAGAAGCATTGGTATTTTTCTGTTGAGAAAACAGATACGTCATTCAAACTTTTGATCATGTATAGCTTTTATTCACGCAGTGGCATGCCTTTACGACTATAAAAGAAAGAAACAAAAAGGTAGAGAGATATACATAGATGGAGAGAGTAGGAGAAAGAAGAGGAAGAAGTGGAATTCTCTATCAGGAATTCCACTTAACTGTTGGAAATGCTTTTCATTCTAGAGAACATACTAAACTTGGTAACAGCTTTAAAGAAGCTTAGTTGATTTGGATTCCCGTTTTATAAGGCAGTAAAATTTAATTCCCGATATTTGGAATTATCCTCTTGAACGTCTAAAAAACCAGATCTGACAGGAAAACTAAAGGTAAAGGGAATTAAAAACTTGCCTCAATTCACAGCCTCTTGGATGCTTACCTATTACTTTCAGAATTTAATATCAGTTTTGCCCATAATCAATGAGTCAATCAGACTGCTTAACGTCATCAGTAAATTACGATTAATATATATATATATATATATATATATATATATATATATATATATATATATATATATATATGTATGTATATATATACATGACAGAAGTTTAATAAAAAACAGTGCTGAAATATTCTGGCAAATTACTCCAAATATTCCCAAGGTAATTACATGTAATGCTATTTAACCTCTTAGAATTTAAATAAAAGTACCCGCAAAGATTTGCTAAAATGAAAATATTAATATAATGCAGTCGGTATTAAATTTAAACTTTATTGATTTAAAAATATAATAATGTTTGCCTGTTAATTTCTGAATAATTTTATATCATATGACCAAATAAGCGCGATTATTCGATATGCCAGGTATTCGTTGGTATTAAGTAAATTCTGAACATTGTGCTGTTCTTATCTTTAAGCAGATTTGTCACACATCTCTAATTTCGGTACCCTGATATTAAACTTTTCTAAGGCTAGTGCATTGTGCACAAATCTGTTTCTAAAGAAAGAACTCTTAAATGGGTCAGTTTAGTCTAAATTATAATTGAAGTAAACAAGATTTCTATTACTACTACTACTACTACTACTACTACTACTACTACTACTACTACTACTACTACTACAACTATTACCACTGGTACTATGACTACTACTGTCAGCCTACTATGACCAATACTACCACCACTAATTCTACTATTGCTACTGTTACTACTACTTCTACTACTACTACTACTACTACTACTACTACTACTACTACTACTACTACTTCTACTACTACTACTACTACTACTACTACTACTATTACCACTGGCACTATGACTACTACTGTCACCCTACTATGATCAATACTACCACCACTAATTCTACTATTGCTATTGTTACTACTACTACTACTACTACTACTACTACTAGTACTACTACTCTACTACTACTACTACGGCTACTACTACTGCTACTATTGCTACTACTACTACTACTGCTACTACTAATGCTGATACTACTACTATTACCACTGGCACTATGACTACTACTGTCACCCTACTATGACCAATACTCCACCAATAATTCTACTATTGCTATTGTTACTACTACTACTACTACTACTACTACTACTACTACTGCTACTACTGCTGCTGATACTACTACTATTACCACTGGCACTATGATTACTACTGTCACCCTACTATGACCAATACTAACTAATTCTACTATTGCTATTGTTACTACTACTACTACTACTACTACTACTACTACTACTACTACTAATACTACTGCTACTACTACTGCTACTACTACTGCTGATACTACTACTATTACCACTGGCACTATGACTACTACTGTCACCCTACTATGACCAATACTACCACCACTAATTCTGCTATTGCTATTGTTACTACTACCACTACTACTACTACTACTACTACTACTACTACTACTACTACTACTACTGCTAATACTATTACTACTACTGCTACTGCTACTACTACTACTACTACTGCTACTACTACTACTACTACTACTACTACTATTACTACTACTACTATTACTACTACTACTACTACTACTACTACTACTACTACTACTACTACTACTACCAGCACTATATATGTAGGTACAGAATGCTTCACAAACTTATTGTCACTGAAAGCTGACAATATTCTTTTGACTTGCATTTCTATACTTCAAAAGATGTATTCTGCAGTTCATTTAGAGCATCTTCATGCTAGATTCAACTACAAAAATAATAACAATGCTTTCCTTTTTGCCGTTTTAACGGGAATGGATGTTTTCATTTCCAAAGAGTTAATATTATTCGGTGTGAGAGATATTTATATTCATGGATGTCTTTTTTGAGATTTTTCCCTGTTCGTCATAGTGAAATTTTTTCGCTTGACAATAGAGATCTTGGCGATCAGGACACCGATTTTTATCTTCTCGTTAATTTTATTTTCTGATTTTTATCGCATTATTGAACTTTATGAAAATTTTAAAATATGTAATATAAACTTTCTGTTGAATTTGAATTAGTGGCTTCAGATTACAAATCATAGTCCTGCATTGGAGCTTATATTTTAGTTATGTTATTAACAGAATGGAAGGGTAATTAATTGTATTTTTAGCTTTAAACTTTAACATCTTAAAGATACTCTCTGCATGTCTGCTACAGCACCTTATTTACAACACACACACACACACACATACATGTATAAGTATTCAGATTTCTAATTGTTAATCAGTGTGTCTAAGCCAAAAGAAAAACCTCTTAACGTCACATGAGCTAACGGGACAATATTTATGACAAATATTCTTTCTGCTGATGTCACATGTAAAAGAGGCACAGAAATTGCTGAAAAATTGTTCTTTCATTGTTTTTGTGCAGACTTTCTGAACTTTAATCAAATGACCTTATCAAACTTACCCGCCTTTTAAACAAACCGCTCTCTGTACTGCCGATCATTTTCAAATGATGTGATATGTAACCTCTGCCGTAATTTTAATCGCTTTAGCTTCAAAATAGTTTACTTTTTAAATCATTTATAGTTAAAAATTTAATAATTAGGAAAACAATGCACACAAGCAGATAACATACATGTATGTACACAAAACTGAGTCATAAATTTCGGCAGATGCAGTGTATATCAATGCACTTTATTGCTCCGTAACATATTTTAGAGATTACTTTGCAATTTAGAACAGAATACAAAACTCTAAGCAAATTGTCCATCTGGATGCCCTAGGTAATTCAAGGAAATTTGAATCAATAATGGGAAATATTCTTATCCAGTGGATCACTTACAAGACAGCGTAAAATGTATCTTGGATTTGAAGGTATTTCAGTTCCTGTTGTTAGTCTTTTTTCTGTTTTTAAGTTCACTGAAAACTGCAGCTACATTCATTTAATAATATTTCGAAAATTCTTAATTCATATTCATTGCTCTTCCACCGATAATTACGACAATTCATTTGATCAAAGCAAAATTTTATAAAAAAATGCAAATTTTAAAATGTATTCATTATTGCATATTACTTTACTTATTTATTATCAGTAACACTTGTTTTATTCAAGCATCGCTTATTTCTTTTACTTTGATTAGCAAGCAAAAATACAGACAAAGATAATAATAACAAAGTGAATATTTTACGTTAGATCGCAAGATCAGCCGTGAAGTGTGAAGTAACTTATGTATATAATTACCAACCCTATGTTTTTGCTTTGAAGTGGCTTCTGTGGGTAGACTTGAGTTTTTAACATTTCGTGCCCCCGAGCTCATGATTAATCAAGTAAACCTCTCACGTCAAGGTTGTTTTGCTGTGTCATTCTTGAAGTTAATGTGGAAGAATAATTAATAAGTGCAAAATTAGAAGACGCGAAATGTGCAAATTCCACAAAAGCGGAATACGGAACTTTGAAGGAGAGCGGATTATATTATGCGTAATGAAAATCTTTTCCTGCTTTTAAAATTGTATTTATTTATTATGGGTTAAAGGTATAAAAGTTTAGTTTCACAAAAATTATTTAACAGTACAGAAATAAAAGGTCTCTAAGCGACATTGAAACGCTATTTAATTTCAGCTGTTAGTTTAGTGAAAAATTATTATATACTGTTCAATTATTTTGCATGTAAATATTAATTATTAGTAGCCAAGTAAGTCGAACTTTGTGCTATAATGATTTTTAAAATTTTTATCACTTCATAACTTTCGCCAGAATCAACATCGGTTTAAAGAAATCGCCACTGTTGGCCGAGGTTGTTAAGGCGTGGACTTGTCAGCGGGAGGTCTGGGGTTCGAATCCGACCAGGACCATCCTCCTGACTGAGGTTTTTTTCCAGGTTTTCCTCAGTCCTCATAAATGCAAATGGCGGGGAGGTACCCTAAACTTAGGCCTGGAACGTTTCCTTCCTTAAAATTCCATTCCCAATACATAATTTCGTTTCATGTATCATCAGTGTCCACCGCTGTGGTGTCGCAGTAGTAAAAACGGGCGTTAAACACTATTAAAATGGTTTATAGAAGAAAACTTATAATGATAGTCTTTTCTGTTATTATACTGGCATTGTATTTCCCCCATTTTGTTTCTTTCATCTCATATCTCTTACATTCCTTATTCGCTGTCTTCTGTCAGTCAGCCCTAATTAGTGGCCTTAGAAATTACATTTGTGCAGCTTTTAATATTTTTCTTCCAACCTGGACATCAAACCTTCACTAGCATATTTAAGTCTACATTTAGGTAGTATGTTTTTTACTCTTTGAATGATAATTTCTCTATTTTTTCTCCAAAAATTAAATCTTTTGAAGCAATTTAAATTACTTGCGAATATTATCTACTACATCTTTGTTTATAGCTGAAATGCTTGAATCTAAATAGTTTAGGTTTTACTTAATCATTTATAATAATATTTTCCCATTATCAGCATTTCCCTAGTTAATTTATATGAATTCCCCGTAGAAATATTTAAATTTATTTTTCTTTATTTAAATTTTATGAATGGTGATAGACAAATAGCAAATACTAATATGAAAGACTAGAGTTTCATGAAGTGATGCTTCCTGGTACATACTTTTAGAAGTTCAGTTAAATTTTACTCTGGTTTAATGTTTATTATCGCAATTATTTAGTACGCTTTACCTATTAGGGGTGGAGAAATAATTTTTGCTACCAGTCTTCTTGATGTAAAAAACATGTATGAGGAAGATCCTACTGTAATATTAATTGCTGACGTGCATTACTGCACGCCGTATTTTCAATATAGTTCACTTTCTTCCATTGTAGCTGTCATAGATTTGGGCGGATTTCATCTAGTGCACTACTACTGTTCAACAAGAGATTATTTTTCTAAACCTATAATGCAATTCAGTACTTGGTATTGTCTATTTAGTAATGCAATTAAAGTGTATCATATTATTTTTCTCTTATTTCTTAATGTCGAAGGATGTTTTCTATGCTGCTGGAAATAGTATAATTTCATTTGACAAAGATACCTATATCGCTCTACCAACACAGATTTAACTATTTATTTACAAGAAGGCGAACTCAAATTCAGTTTTTCAATAATTGCCAAATTGTTCTAGAAATTATTTCAGCAACTTAAAACCCGTTATTTTCGCTCTTTGTAGATTGTTAGTACTATGTACGATGACTTGAGTTCTTTACTTGAGAAGATAACATAGGTCTGAAATAGCTTTATACTTTACCTGTTAATTACTGTGTATAGCCTTAAAGTTTCAGGTCCCAGTATATAAATCAATAATATGAACAACAATAATAAAGTTACAAGCAAATTAAAAGAAACTTTAAGACCATAGGCAATCAACTATGTGCTCATTTGGAAAAGTGCCTTGACTCTAACAACTGGTTCGGGTAAATCACTAGTGGGTATTTTACAATGAGTTCTTTATTTTGGCTACTTCACCATAAGGTCATCCACATAATATGTAAAACAATATATAATATTAAGTTTGGGCAAACAAATTAAAACCAAGCAACCAATAATAAAGTGCAGTCAACACACTTCAGTCAATCCTTCACGGTTTAGCATTCTGCGTAAACGGGATGTTGTTTGGTTTATATTTGGTGGCCTACAAGACAACCGTCCGCCCATGGCAAGTCAGTCTTGAGCAGTGCGTACAGTCAAGACCACGGCCAGATAATAAAGGGATATTGGCGAAGGAAAAAAACAAAACAAAACAAACAAAGAGGGAAAAAGCAGTTTTAACACAACCCATAGGCGGTGATTATTTCAGCACGAGGAAACGGTTTGTGTGTTGCAGAATGTATTCTCACAACGAAGAATTGCGTATGTGTGTACCGATTCATTTAAGAAAACGCGGGAGAATTTTGTATCCTGAGTTCCTGGTGGTGATGTTCCTGTCAAGATACTGTATACAAGATTTGGTGAAAAAGTGGCGTACAACGGGAAAATTATGGAATCCACTTGTTCATATATCTGCTGTGGTCGTGGATAATCAAGCCAGGTGATCAGAAAACAACACATAACACAATGTAGTGGGTGCAAAGCCCTTTTTAGTTACAAGACGAGAAGGCTAGCTTTTCATGGGCCATTCTATATATGCTCCGATTGGATATGGAAGTGGCTAAGACCGTTCTCAGCATTCGTAACATTTCTCCAGCCTTGGAGAAGTTTATTCAGCTGCTAGCCTAAGGACCTTAGCGCATGTAACATAACGTAACTGTATGCAAACGAATCTATTTAAAATAGTGTATCTGATACAAAAACCTCTAGAGCTTTGCTATGCCCACTGTGGAGATGCACCAAAATATTTTACATGAGCCAATAAAGTTTAAGAACAGCAGCCATAAATGTCAACTTGATAATTGCTTTGAAGTAATACATTCCAAATACTTAAATTCTCCTTTTATACATGAAATTTTTACATTGTAAGGAGTCAGTATTTCATTACAGATTTAAACCTGTTGAAAATGGATCTTTGAATTATACAATAGTTTTCTAATATCATCATAGTACTGTGGCGCAAATATAACTCTTCTTCACAAATAAAGAATCAATTCGATTAGTTTCCATTATCGTGTGCTTTATTTATCTTTAGGTGCGTTTAGTAAATTCCCTATAATGTTGAGGGTAATAGATATAAAACATTAAATGAAGGTAAAAAATAATTATTTAAATTACACGCTAATGACAGTTCTCATAAAAGGAACAGACAGGTGTGTGTTTTCGCATTTGTATTCGAAGCATGAGAAGTATTTATAAGAGCAGATGTAAATGTAGCCTGGCAATATTTAAATATTTTTGTATATGAATCTTTCCCTGTTTTGCTTTCTTCTCTCATACACAAATAGACACTAACTACAGAGATGTTTCTTTCTGTGTAGCTTTCAATAAGGCTTACCGGCATGGAGAAACCTAATGACGCGACGGCCGTATCGGTAGGAGCGGTGATATGTAAATCTGTGTGCGCCCTCTCCATGCTGGCGATTTATCGGCCCTATAAAAGGTAATGCAGTGACCGACCTCGGGTGTAAAGCTATTAGCGGTCGCCTTGCGCTATCTGCAACCCGCACAACACTCCCCCTACAGACGATGTTTCCTTCCTTCGTAATATTTATAGTGCTGAGGGATCAGAAAGTTGGTTGTTGTCGCGGTCGCTCGCCCAGAGCGACTTTATCTCTGCAACGGCGCCAAGCAGGAAGCGAAGGGTAGGTTGAACACGTGACAAAGGCGATCAATGTATGAGGTGATGTGACACTTGTGAAAAATATAAATTCACACTTTCATTGCCCTTTAACCGTTCTACAGCGACAAGCAGAGGGAAACGGTTCGATAGTAATGCATATTAATAGCCTCCAAATAGAGTGAATTCATCATAGGGATTTACACGATGTTGACAAATATGCAATGAGTGGTACAAATGGTTCTCCAAGTGCTACTGCAGAATGGTAAATATTATTTTACTTTAATCAAAATAATGAAAACTTAGTTAAATATATGACAGCTGCATGACCTGATTCACACTATGATGACAAGATAAATCGAGTTAACGTTCAGAGTTTTTATCCTTAACATGCATATACTTACTGCATAAAAATTGGTAAGGCTAAACAGAACACTACACCTTCAACAAACAATTTTTTATTTACTGCGCCAACACACCCAGAACACTATAAAGACATTTAAAGACTTAAAATTCTCTTCACCCGTAATTTACCGACCCGAATCACTTAAATGTAGGACTTTCCACATCAAATGTTGGCAACACTGAGTGAGCATTCAACGAAGGAGCCAATTACCATAACCCCCTCTGCAAAAATGCATATTGGCGGAATTTTCTGACTTAGCTGAATCATATTTTGATTATATTAAACATATATTTCTAATAGGAAAATCAAGCTTTTATAGAACAAAAATGAAGGCATAAATTGGTTAATAACTTAACCGGACTACAGAAAATAACGGGTACAAATCAAGTGGTTTAGAAAGCAATTAATGTAATATTCCAAGTTTAAAAAATTAAATAGAAATTGCCTACAAAATTCATGCAAGGTTTTAGCAACACATCCCAGATGTTATCGTTGGGTAGGCTCTCTCCAGTTGCTTTAACATGATATTTATGTGTTTCACCTCATAATAAAAATATTTGAGTTCTCAATAACCACAAGGAAGCCATTCGCTTCAGAGCCTGTACCATTTTTCTCATTCAGGATAAATTCTGACAAGGATTCAAGCAAATCTTTGTAGCTTTATAATATGCATTAAACAGAAATATATGTTATAATGCACCTCATCGGGAAAAATGGTTTTCATGCATATTCTGAACAACAGCCTTCTCTGGCGATTCTTTAATACATTTTACTATATCTGTACATAAAGAGAGCCATAAAACTACATAAGTATAAGAAAATCCTTATGCTCTTAGCTCTGCCAGGCAAAGTAATTTTTATTTTCATTGTTAATGAAGAAAGTCTAATTAGCATTCTGGGTTGCGAAGTTTAAAAAAATATACATTAAAATTTGTTAATAATGAACTTGGTTCTGTGCTTCTAATCTTGCCTTTTTTTATTTTCGTTATGGCTGGGGAAGAGGGGTTATTTTCTAAATATCTTAGTACATGACATAGCTGATTTTTATATGTATATGGATTCCGTTTGTTTCTCTATTTTTTCAACATTGTTTATGTGTAAATAGGAGCACGAACGGTTTGACTAGACCCATGCACCGGATAAGTGCTTAATTTATGCTTCTGGTAAACCATTATTCAATTAAATACACCTAGTACTAGCGAGTTTGCAAGCTTGAAACCTTACAGCACCATTAAAATGCCACTCCCTCAAACTGTCATCATAGAATAAATCCAACTTGGTAAGTAAATTACAGACAGTTTAAATGTTTCAAATTAGTTCTTTTAGTAGCACAAAACTCTACAAATCTCACCAGTTTCAAATATTGCTGTTCATTTCTAGTAGGGACATTTGTTATAAATGAGATGCCAATTTTTTCATCCAGCCAAATTATTTTTTTTCCTTTTACTGATTATAATATCAATAACAATATATGTTAGTATTTTAAACATTTAATTAATTATTTAATGAGAAATTTATTTTTCAAGCACTAGACCTGTACTGTTTTACATTTCCTCTATGAAATCTTTAATTACATTTCTCCAATTGAAAATCTCATTTATAAAATACAGTAAGGGAGTGCAACAAGTCTTGTCTGATGTTGTATAGAAGCTCTGGCAGACATTACAGCTTTTTTTTTTAGTTCACTCATTATGTGCTTTGTTTAAGCCATGCATTAACTAACTTGCATTAACAAACTCCTTTACCAAACAGGATACAGCACGGGAGATTGATGGGTTATATTAGCTGTAGAAACTGATTTACCGTCATTACCTAACATAGTTTGTCTAAAATCGTTATTGTAATTAATTATCACTGTTAGAGGCTTGCTTTGCATCAACTTTTTAGACAAATAATTAGCACTTAAAGAAGGAGTCTGTATGGAAGAAGAAATATGAAAGCTCTTATAAATTCCTGTAACTTTTTTAAACAATAACTAACAAACAGCCAATTCATATTATCTACAGTCTTTCATGGCAGTATTGCTATAATACTGATGTTTATATTGTCTTACTGTTCGTGCAAAAAGAAAAAAAAATTGTAATTTTATCGTAGGCAGAAGCAAAATTTTCCTCCGCGTCTAAACGAGAAATTTGAACGTTACAAAAACACGTCAACTAAATACCAATTAAAGTGAAATTTATCATGTTTTATTTAGAGTTGAAGCTCAGATACACAAAATTCAAACCGTTTTGGAAGATTGTGTCTTTTATTGCTAGATAATAATGAAAAGAATACAAATAATCAGCAGGCTTTGAAAGACTGTCTTTTCTTGGCTAGATTTCGGCCTGTATCGTTAAGAATTACTTTTCCACATTCAATGTGGATATACGACATTTTAAAACACCTTTTCCCCAAGAAATTGTATTTTGCAAAGCATAAAAAATATTTTCATTGATAATCAAATGGAAGCTTAAAGACACCAATAATTTCAGAAAAAGGTTTTACCATTTTCATGAGACCACAACAAGTTGGCATCTGTAACTTCAGACTTATGATAGCAAATACTCCTTTTTCCTCTCCATGGGTTGAATATCGTTTATCTTGCATATGCTTTTTAATGATGTGGTCATTCAAACACATCTCTTTCGAGATTATATAATTTAAAGAATGTTGTTGAGTAGTGAATAAATTTGCAATCACAGAATACTTTACTGTTATTACTGCCAAGCAGACGAATCTTGCTATACATTTCGTATTCTTCTTGGGGTATTCGCTCGATTATATTCGTGTGCTTTAGAAGCATCGAAGCATGCTGAATTCAACAATTTGAGCTTTTTGCACGTAATTCAGCACAGAAATTCATATTATTACCAATTGTGTAGTTATAATGCTCTTGCCAAAAATGAAATAACCTCCGTTTTTATACCAGAAACGAACTACTCTTTATGTTGATTTCTTTTATTTATGGACGCTCTTTAACATCTCAGGTCAGCAACATCCGAATCAATTCAGAGCGTGAAACGGCCGACTCAGATGCCTCTTTATTCAGGATTACGTATTTTTGAATTTTATTTATTTACTGCATGTTCCATTACTATAGTAATTAGTATAATACATACATTGCTATCATTTCGCTGTTGTATGTTATCCTGAATACTATTTCTTTACACTGTTGCATTCTTATTCTAACATATTAGTCAGATTTTGAAGATTGTCGAAATTGGCACCATATGCAAATAAATTACATAGCATTTAATTACATCAACATTCTTAGTCAAGTTGGCAGTTATGTTGTTTACAAAATTCCAATAGTTATATTATTCACAATTTAATGCCAATGACCACTTTTTAGACTGTTTCACTGTTATAACCCATTTTCTAGTCTATTGGTCAGTTTGTGTTAATTTGAAAACTGTCAAAATTGGTACTATTTACAAAAAATTGAAATTGTTTATTATATTTTAGAACAAGTTCACTATTGTCTAATTAGCCATCGCCGGTTACTTTTCCAGCATATTTCCGGAATATTTCTCGCTCTTTCTTCTAGATGTTACAACCCGATAAGATGTGCTCCACTGTTTGTATACCCTTCAGGCATGTGCATGATGGGTCATCTGTTATTTTGAAGCGATGAAAGTAGACTCCAAACTTTCCTAAGTTCTGAGAGGATCGTTGTAATATTGCGACTTAGTAGGATATTGGTTTTTAACCTTTTAGGTACAATCGGAAAATATGATTTTGTAGTTGCTCCGTTCGTTGTCATTTGCCACTCTGTTTCCCATAGTTGCTGAATTTTTTCTCTGAATTTATTCCTCACTTCACATTTTGGGATTAGCTGATAATCCACTGGCAGATCTTTGCTGTTCTCGTGTCGGTCTGCTATTTCATTTCTTTCATGGCCAATGTGTACTTTAACCCAAGTAAAGCGAATTTCCCAGTTTTCTCGTTGGAGTGATATTAACTTTATCCTTAATTTTTTACAGAGATTACTATGTTTTATGTGGTTGTTATTAAATCTAGTTATCTAGTGTAATTCGACTATCTAGTGTAATTCTAGTGACTTTGACCGCATGGATTGCTGCTGTTCTAAAGGTTACATTGTATATATTTTCTAACTGTTCCAGGGCTCTCAATATATCGAACTGCTCGGCTTAATTATTTGAGCATTTTTGGTGCAGTCGATGGACGAGCATATTGTTAATGTACATTATTATTCCTACCCCTACACCTGCATCGCTTTTGCTGCCATCAGTGTAGGCACGTATATTTTGAGCGTATACTCTTAGTCATTTTGTTTCTCCTCTAATGTAGGTATATCAGCGGGGTGAGGCCATTGCCTGTGCGGTGTTTCACTGTCGAATGAGTTTATGGTTTGTCTTCCATTTATGGTTGGTCTTCTCTCTATTTCTCTTGTGAAGTTGTATAAGTTGGCTATTTCTTTGTGCTATGATTAATGGAATTAAACATGTAATAATGCAGTGAGCCTTGTTTGATGTTGTCCTGAACGCCTTTGCTAATTTGATATTTATAATTCTTTGTACTCTTCTCAGTTTCCTTGCATTGTAAATCCGCTGTATAGCGTCTATCCAGACAAGTGCTCAGCAAGGAAGAAGAGGTACAATGATTCCATTGTATATTCTTCTCAGCAACTCAGATCGTAGCCCCCATTTTGTTTTGCCAGTTCTGGATAGAGAGTGTATGAGTTTGGTACATTTCTCGGTTACATAGTCCATGTGCTGATTAAATTTCAGTTTATTGTCAAAGATCACTCCAAGGTATTTTATAGTATTAACTTGTACTACTTTGCTGTTATTTAAGTAAATGTTTAACTGTTGGCTCGTGTTCGATTTCCTCCTTGATATGTGTATATAATCTGCGATTTCTGTGCATTGAATGTTATCTTGTTGTTTGCAGCCTATTCTGAGATCTTTAACATTTCTATATTGCGTAGTTTTCAATTTCTACTTTAGTTCCTCCCCTAACCACAACAATATCATCTGTAAAGGAAATCACCTGTGTGCATTGTTTGTAGCCGAGATATAATAATGAATCATAATGGATATTCCACAACGATATCCTTTTGGACATCCTCTGCTCACGGTTCTTTCTATTATCTGCAGCCGGCTATGGTTTACATAGTTAATTTAAACACTTTGAAGAATTTCATCTGTCGACATGCTCTCATCTACCGTGCCTTTCATCGTGGGTAAATCTGTATTTTCGGCAATAATTCCCCATACTTCATGGGTTTTAATATGCACTTTGCTAAAAAAAAAAAAAAAAAAAAAAAGTTTTACAAAATAAATGTCAAGTATTTTTATTTAGGGTATAACTAGAACACAATATTCTATCACTAAAGTAAATTTGGTCTAAACGTATAAAAAGAAAAGAATATACATTTTCTGAAAAGGACCTTTCACTTTAAAAAATTAAAATTAAATCTATATTATAGGGACATAAGTACGTTATTTATGTTTACTTTTATTAAATATTTTTCTTTAAAACCTATTGTGATATAAAAACGCATATTTGCGTCCCAAAATAGACTGCCTTCTACTTGGGGAAAATTGTTTTATGCACAACTATAGGATATATATACCAGGTTTGCCTTATTCTAAGAAATTATTTAATTTATAATTTATCATTGATTAAAGACAGAGGGAATCTCATCTTTCTGAATAAGCGCACATAGTGGCTGATAGCTTATCTAATTGTAAAAAAACAAACCTTTTATTGGGGATCAGAAAATATTTAATACCAGACGTGGTAAATGTTAAAAGGATGGATTCTGCATTAATATTGTGAAAGTATTTTACTTTCAATTTGGGATAATTTGAAGTGCAGATAGCAAAAATTATGCACATTGAAAACGTCAAAATATCTAATAGTTCTAACCTGAGAGGAGAGGGAGAGAGATTTTAAGTCGTACTTAAAACAGGAAAAATTGGCAAATTTTACTTTTTTCACTGTTTTCACCCGAAGAAATATATTTACAAACATTCATGGGCAAGATGCTATATGCCAAAGCAAGCGAAATCTCTTTGTGTATTGCTTGGTGTTGGAGTAGAAACAATACCTTCAAACTAGACAGCATAACATTTTTAATAAAACAATTAATATCTGTATAATAAATATATAAACGGTAAAATAGCCATAACATGTATGAGAAGGGTCGTTAATAAACGGCTAAAATGGCATAAGAGTTTACCGTGCTGAAAGAATAATATATGCAAAATTAACTGTAAATATTTGAAAATCGATTTTTACTAGATGAAAGAAACAAAAACGTAGGGGTAAAAATAAAGTGGCAAAATAGTTTTATACTGAATACAGAAAATTTGAATAAGATGCTTTAGTACTATTTGTACCATATTCAGCATGTCTGACAGTTGCTTAAAACGTTACGAGACTCAAGTTTGTGAGTTCAAACCCGATCGGGATAGATGGATTTTTAGGGAGTAAAGCCCTAAGCATGGCTTCCTTCTACATTTACGGCACGCAAAAGAACCTCAAGCCTGAAAGAAGAGTCCTCTGATCAACATTTATCGACCGTTTCACGCTCTGAATTGAATAGGACGCTGATGATCACAGATGTTAGAGAGCGTCCTTAAATAAACCAAATAATAATAAAAATATGATGAAAACAACAAATGCTTTCACACATTATTTAGGAAAAACCTGACGCTTACTTGGAAGTTTATAGGTACACTTATTCAGATAATGAGTGGTCGCTTGTAGAAAACAAAACCTCTTCGTGTTTCCGAAACTAACCGCAGGCAGGCAGCTACAAGCGATGTTATCACAATACATTATATAATGTGAATGCGACTAGTATTTATATAAATAAAACTTCAATTAAGCACTTATTTATTTATGAAAGTCATAGAAGTTATCACTTTCTTCATTAAAAAGGGAAATGTAAAGAAGTATTAACTTTTATTGATCAAAAGGAATGCAGTCTGCATCTGTTTTTAAAATATGAAAGCATACCGAAAAGAACAGAGTTGGCGTATCTCAAAGTGTCCGAGCATTACTTGATAGTTTATACGTATGTATGAGGTAATGTGCCTTCGAATCTCGCTCAATTTCTATACCCTTTTTATTTTTAAGTTTTCGTTGTTTACATGGCCAGTAATTTAGTTTAGATTTGGTTTTTAAATACAAGAGGACGTTTTAATGCTTGTAACTTAGATCGTATATTGCTAACTTAGGATATTTCCACTGTGACGTTAAAAATAAATGTTTACATAGACTATGAAGGATAATATAAAATCTTACGAAGGATAAAAATACTAAATTAGCTCAACAGAAATCTTTAAATGTGTGCATAATAAAAAATCACCATGTTAACCATTTACATTTAAGGTATAACAGTGACTGCATTGTCGACAAATCATCTACTTTGGCTTCAGGAGAGGACCATGTCTTGAGGTTCCGGAATTCAAAGTAAATATAAGATAATTTTTAGTTTAATATTAAGAAAGATACTACAATGATGCAAAAATGAACTATGAAGAATGTGCCCACATAGAAATTTTCATTAAAATATCATTTTATATAAATAGTGTAATGCTTATTCTGAATTCAGTGATTGTTTTCCTTTGAATTTTAAAAAAGCCTATTCGCACAAGGTATCCATTTTTTATCTGTTAAAATACTTAACTAAACTACGGATCAGTCTGGATCAATTTTATCTACCCTCTTAAAACTGTTTCGTTATTTTATACAGTAACATATAGTTTATAATGTATGGTGCTAGAAGTAATGTGTCCCGAATAAAATATAAAATAATACATTTGGAATAACTCAATTGATTAGATCGTAAATGAAATGTGAACCATGTTGTAGCATGTTAATGTCTAATGTAAGAAAATGATGAAGTGAGAGTTGGAATGTGCTTAATGATAAAATGATAAGAGTTTTTGTTATTCTTCAGTGATGTTCACAAAAATATTAGATTCACAAGTTAAAGTTGAAGACTTTGCCTTTCGTTCCTCTTATACATACTGTAGCCGGAATTAAAGGCCGTCTTTGATTAAACTAACATTGTTATAATTAAGGCTAGTAATAATTAACATAAATATGATCATCTGATACATGTATGTAGTTTGTAGTCATTAGACAGCACCTGTGCTAAACAGTAATAAAGGTCCATTGTGTATTTATGTGAATGGAAAACGGTTCGGGTCGTTAAGCTTGGAAATGGTAAAAGTTTTGACCTTGGGGAAAAGGGTTATGTCCTGAAAAGAGGCAATTCTCTTTTCAGAGGGTTTAAAGAAAACCATTTACCGAGACGCAGACAAAAGCAGAGAAACATATTCTTTCAATAACTAAGGGTAAAGGCACTAATGACTTTACGGGTGGATTTCTTTCGAAGAAGGAACAAATGTCAATCTCAGATGACAGCTCAAGTTTATATCCCCTCATGACAATAACATTCAAACGTCGACAGATTTTGACATGACTTTGCAAAACAAATAGATGTTCCTTATTTATGGCCGAGGTTTCATTGTGAGCAAATTTGAAAGGACAGAAAAGTGAAAGGATATGTCGGATTATAAAAATTTCCCAACATTTAGGGCAGGAATGTCCGTTCTTAGAAATATTATAACGTGAGAGGTATTTCCAGAAATTGGTCCCACACAACCAATAGAAATCTTACAAAATTGAACGAATCGGAGCGAGCCTGCATAATTATAGATATTAAGGAAGGACCAATAACGCAGATAGAATCGAACTGAGCTCCATAAATTTCGCGGATTTAATTTTCACGATGGGAGGTTCCTAATAAACAATAAACTTGACATCTGATATATAATGTAAGGGACACAGAACAGGAGAGACTTGGAGAGAGAGAGAGCAGCAGAACTTCAACAGCAGTGAGACTTAGAGAGAGAGAGCAGCTGGACTTCTACAGCAGGGAAAAGTTAGCGGTCCGGGATTCGAGGCTAAGAGCTTAAGGTTGGATAGTCGGAGAACGGAACTGTAAGAGTCAATTTAAATAAACGGGCAAAAGAATAGACAATCCAAATCAAAGTGAGCGAAGCCGGTAGGAGAAGAAAAATAGTCAGTCAGTTCAACACATTTCCAAGCTTACGCGAACAATCCAGTATTCTGTTAAGTTAAATAAATGATGTCAGATAAGAACTCCAGTGTTTCCGTGTAACTTTATAGATTTCCTTCCCTTCCCTCTGACTCAGACGAGTCACAAAATTCCAGAGTTCCCTGAGGTAAAGGTTCCTGATCCCGACACAAGGGGCATCCAACCCAGAACTCAAAGAAAAACAATTAATCGACGACACCTCTTCCCGCGAGCGGACTGCTACCAGCTTATACCACACGAACGGCCCCAATACCTACAAGAAACCGGACGGAAGATTAGACCATTTGGTTTATACAAAGCCATACTGATCGGTACTTGGAGGCTCGGCACCATCAACATAGAAGAATGTGATGTTGATCGCTTTTTACATCGGGCCTTCTAGATAACAGAGATTGTGTAATTCGGCATCTCTATGATATACAGGCCATAAATGCATATCCAAAAAGACATTGAGGAAGTATGCCTCACAGTCTCGGGCAGAAGAAAATAGTACAACAGAAGCAAAGCAACCACAGATGAAAATAAAGAACCGAACAAAAGAAAGACGTTAATACCGCAAGTTTTCTAATAAAATTACCCGAATTCTGAAGATACACTACATTTACACCATTTTCTTCCCGACAAAAAGATTTAGCTAAAAGTTTGCGAGCTGCAACTCTAGCTGTAAAATTCTATCAGCTATCTTATACACCAGACATATCAATAGACTTTTCTTCAAATAAGCTATCGAAAGAGTATTTGTTTGATATTCTCTATCTAATGTTTCAGAAAGATATATCGAACAGATATTTGGCGTTTTGGAAACCGGGTCTTAATCAAATACTTAACATAGTAAGATCAAACCTGCAGAAAAAGCACATAACTGCTAATTTTAATATAAACTTGATATAAAGTTATGGTAATATTAATTTTCACACAACTAGCTTACTTCAAACTTCTAAAACAACACTTTAATTATTTCGTAGCTGAAGTGATAACATTGAACAATTTACTGTCTTTCTTGATCGTTATAGATATTTATAGAATATGTCAAAATGAATCACGAAAGTTTTGACTTGAGAGTTAGGAAAACATACTTTAATAATGTGATAAACGGGAGAAGAAGAAATGGAAAGTTTTTTATTGACAATATAGTCGGTTTCAGAAATACTGAGCATACAAGTAGCAATTTATATATTTTAAAATGAATAAGTTGCAGTGCTCATGAAACATTCACTTATTATTATTATTATTATTATTATTATTATTATTATTATTATTATTATTATTATTATTATTATTATTATAATTATATCCTGTTGTAATAATATGGTTTTGTTACTGCGGGCAAGTTTAGTATATATATTTTGTCAGTTTTGTAAATGTCATGCGTCAGCTATAGAAATAGCAGAAGAAAATGAGTATGAAAAAATAATGAAGGCTAAGGAGTAGGAAAAAAAATCAACAAAAAACCCCTCAAGAATATGGGGAAAACGTACAAGCTTGGAACCTTTATTACCTCGTGAGTGAGGTGGCCCAGTGAGGTCAAGAGGAGCAATTTTCTACATATTGGAGTGAAAAGGCTGCCTAACGCTGAGAGCTAATAGGCTAAACACGGCTGCCCTACTTGATATCGATCTTTACCTTTTCTTTCATTGACGCAGAAGCGGCATAATCAAAACAATTTCGACATTGTGTTTCAAATACCAAAGTGAGAAATACTTGGCATTCCTAAATGAGCTCGCACGCTAACCTCATCATGTTGAGAGAGAACAGTGTAGCATCACTAGAAGGAAGAACAGAGCGTCCATAAATAAATAAACATCACTAGAAGAAGAAGAAGAAGAAGAAGAAGAAGAAGAAGAGGAAGAGGAAGAAGAAAAGGAACAGTTTGCTGAAAATTACCGTACTGGCAGGTGGTAATAGCTTAAAAACTGTAGGTCTCTTATAATAATTACCCAAATGCCGTAGATGAAATATCCGTTGAGTGCACCTACTGAGGGAAAGCGCCAAGTTTATGTAGATAATAAGTTTTGAGACATAACAGGTTTTTTTTATTAATTGTATTAGTTTTATACCGGGTGTAACAATTTTAACAACAAAATCGAGAATGAAAGTTTTTTGTTTGGTGTTTAACATCCATTTTCATTACTGAGGGCATCACATAAAATGAAATGATGCATTCCAGCCTAAGTTTGAGGGTATTTCCCGGGCATTTGCTCTTTATGAGGACTGTGGCAAACCTGAAAAACAAGAAGAAGAAGAAGAAGAAGAAGGAGGAAAAAAAAACTCAAGTCAAGGAGTACGCTCTTACCGTGAATGTATTAAAGACTTCCGGTTCACGAGTCTATGCTTAGAGATTTCATTCACTCTTTGCTTTGAGAAAGTAAGATGTTAAAATATACTGATCACACATTGAAAACATCTATCCCATGGCACTATTCGCAATCTTGAATGTACGAAAGTGAGTCAAAAAGTAGTTCAGCCTATTTTATTACTTCAAAACAAAGGGACACAGCTCATTGCTACTGTCCCCCGGCAGCAATCCTGATCTGAGAAACAGAACATAGAAACAGCAACAGTTATGTAAAAAAGAGAGGAAGTGCGCAGTTATTCCACTTCTGTGGGTAGAAAATCCGGAGCTTGTAAACAACCACGGGGGATCGTATCTGTGTGTAGGACGGATGTGATATCCATCCAGTGGAAGCGAAAATGATGCATAACTTTGCAGATCGAACGATTACAGACGGTCTGTCTGTTGAATAAGTGAAGTTGGTAGCATATTCCCCATTCACATTTACTTTTATCTGTCTGGAAAACTAGGAGAAAAAATCTGCGGACGATTTCGACTCCAAAGAAGATGTTGAATAGGCTCAACGATCATGACACCAGTATTACACTATAGAAAATCCTTGAATAATTTTTGTGATTACGTGGAATAATAAAGGAGTGACATTGAAATAAAATATTATTCTGAAACGGTTACGTCGGGAAGCGAGAGAGCGAGTCATTAAATTGGTTCATTGGGTTTGATAAAAGGTGTGGACGATTAATTGGTTATTTATATGTTGTAAATTTCGATAAACATGATTTATGAGATTATCAGAAAGGTGTCTGTGGGCAACTGAAATTTGGGCCGGCCGTCTTGAAGTTCCCTTCTGGTGTCGCTCCACTTGTTGACTCGGTCCGCCTAAGTGCCTTGGCTATGTTTTAAAAGTTACCACTCCCGGTTCCAACCGGGCTATCTCAGGGATTTTATAGCTTTTCTAGATCCTAGATCAAGGAGTGAAAGAAGAATTGGCTCACTCGGATAATAGAGAACACTTCGAGTTGATTAAAACGCACAGTTTGTTTATTATGTTATTTTGCGATGTTGTATGTCTCACCGTCACCCCAAGAGACTATGAACTCCTTGAAATTTACGTTGTTTTATTCTAGCCACAGAATGATCTACTCCCTAAGTTAATCATCTTCAGGTCCCACAGTTATTTATATTATATCTAAAAGCAGCCTGAGTCTCTGTCTCTCGATAATATACATGGTAACTTGCATTGTTCTTTGCGAGTCCAAAATACACAGTTCACTGGCAAATTTTTAAATTCAACTGAAAGAAACTTCTCGAAGCTTACTTTGAACCTAGCCATCTTATTGGGTAATGAATTTACCAGATCAAAGTTTCTGGAACATTAGTTTTAATCCAGCTTCTGACTGGTTACAAGACTTTAACAGATCGAAGTTTCTGGAACTCTAATATGAGTCCAGGCCTTTCAATGGCTAATGAACATTTTGTTACATCTCCCTTGATTCGTCCTAAAACAACCTTTATGTAGCCTAGATGTTAATATGTGCGCTTTAAATTTTTAAACGGTTCCGATCCATTTAAACCTTACGCGCTTGTTCATTCTGCCAAGCAAGAGCCGCTTTCACAGCAGCGACTTCGTGTCCCTTTAACAACCTGACATTACATGGGCTTCTGTTTATACACAAAGGAAAACCTTCTTCCATGAGAGGCTCTTTGCTGACATAACGGTATCGGGCATTTTTTGCTACGATACACACATTTAATTAATTATGAAAACTTAATTTTACACTTTAACAAAAAAAATTCATATAAATAACTATTAAAATGTTACTTTACTTTTTCTTATAATTTATTCCTCCACTTGCTCTACCACACAAATATTCCACGTGTTTAGGTACATACCCAAATTTGGATTGGGCAAGATTCACTATAAAGTGCCCAAAGTTTACTGCTTCTATATCTTCAAGTCAACCACATGCTCTACAGATTTTTCGTCCCATGCTTGGAGATGACCTGAATTAAAAATACAGCACAACTATTGGCCACTTTCATAAAAAATCCTCTTTCCTTTGACGTCCATTACGATTATATTGTCAATGAATATGAGAACCACATCACGTTTTTAGAATTTTTTTCAGAGCATATAAACACCAAGGTTTATTTTCTTCCTCTGAACTGAGAAGAGATCAAAGTGTCCATTTGCAAAACAAGTCATAAAAGTTGGACTATTTAGAAAGCAAAAGAGCCCCGAAGTACAAAATTACATAAATGATAAGATCACAACGTATAATTATAATGCGACTCCAATAAGCCCTATTTAGACTTAAATATACTAATTTCGTGTTAAAAGCTCATGCTACAAATACAGTCAACCTTTTTTGTCTTATGGCTAGAAGATGAATTATGTTGAAGCATGCACTCTGCCGGGTCACTAAAATTATTCTGTATAGTTGGCATCAACATCTTTTCGTGCATCATCATTGCCGTTTACAAAGGGCACCAGACCTATTCCAAGGCTGGATATGCCCTTCCAAATCATTATTCCCTGTGAATGCTTCACGGTTGACATGACAAGACATGAAAGTAATTATTCCTCTGGTCTGCAATGAACATACATGTTGCCACCTAAGTCATGCAAGCTAAATTTTAAATAACCTGAAAATATTATACTATTCCATTTGCGCTTAGTCCATTGGACATGATTCTTAGCAGGCTGAGTTGGAGCAATCGTTTTGCCTTCAATCTCAATGCCTTCACATAACCCCTTTCTATCAATTTGGCTACTTAATGTGATATCAAAAACTCCCTTGCAACCTTTTTTCAGCTCTAGAGAGGTGATTTCTTAAGAATTATTCGTTTCAAATTTCTTCTTGGTTAGGTGTTGACGTTTGCTCATGTACCTTCCATTCCTTCGGTCAAAATTGCCACTGTACTTTAATTTTTTCACAAGTCTTTCTCTGTTGATTGATTAAATGCTATTCTATGTGCAATTTGCCTTGCACAGAGTTCCACGAATGAATAGTTCTAGTTTTACAAGCAGTTAATTGCACTCATTTGTCCATTTTCACGAGATTGCTCTGCAAACGCACAATGCTACCTCTGCACTGCAGTGATTACACTGGCCAGCACACATTTCAGTGCTTCAAATGTTAGACCTGTTTCTTAGTATATTTGTACCACTGATTACAAAAAAATACCAACTTTTCCCTATCACTCTTAATTTTTGGACAAAACACAAATACTAAATATCACGTTTCACTTTGGAACGGTATTTGGGGGTTCCACTGTTGTTCGTTAATTTACAGTAGGTTAATATAGTTGTTCCAATGTAGGGGGATAGATGGGTTCTCAGGGTAAATTTGGACTGTTTTTAACGACTTGAAAGTCGTTAGGGGGGGGGGGAAGGAGATTGTTCACTGTATTAATAAGTCCGGCACTGTTTGAACATTTGATTTATTTAACAACTTGGCAGGTTACTTCCTGACGGCTCGTAGCTGACCTCACTACACACTTAGACTGACCTTAGAAAAGACTTACTCTGCCCTCAACTGAACTTTAAAACTGATTACTTTTAAATGACTCAGGCTGCCTGCTTCTCGTATATTTCTTTCGTGTCTCTCGTATGATGTCCTCTGTTTCTCCTGAATGAATGTCTGAATGTGCGAGAGACTATGAATGTCTGAATGTATGAATGACTGCCTTCTGCGAGTGTGTGTATGTGAATCCCTGAATCTCCTTCTGACTTCTGTACTCCAGTTTTTCTACCACATCGCCACGCCTTTCGCTAAATTAAATTCCCTCGTACTTTATCTATTTCTGTGTTATATGTTCATCATTGGCTATCTTAAAAATTATTTATTTGTATCTAAGTTCTTCTGATTCGATAAATTTTATCCGATGACCATTGGCTAGAATTATTCTTTCCCCCTGATCTAATGTCTTCCCACGAACTTGAATTTTCCCAGAACAGCCTGTCATAAATTTCGGCCCGTTCCTTACCTTCTGATTTCTATTGATAATCTTTTGCCTTCCTTAGTTTGTAGATTTCCAGATGTTCTCGGAGATAATGCACGTGTTTATGGCTGTTTTCGACTTTCCTGTAATAAAACATTTTCGTCTCCGTTCTGACATTTTCATTTTCTCTTAAATTATTGCTACCTCTGACTTTGTTAAATACTGTCCCGTTACGGCCACATGTTTCTCTTATTGTCAACTCCTAAGTATTTCCTTGGCAGAAGGTTCGTGACCTAACAAAAGATAGTTTACCCTTTCCTCAGCCTTGTGTAAGGAGTGGTCGGTGGACGAGTCGTCAGGTATACATCTGTCTCTTTCTAACATCTTAACTACAAAATGTATACAAAACCCTTTTGTAAGTTACTAGTTACAAATTATTTCAATTTCCGTTATACCTATCTCTAAAATGTTTCCTTATACATATATTACAATTACCCTTATCAAATCTCATGCCTTTATAAATATAACTCTGTAGCCTTTAGTTATTAAATTAACAAAGGCAGCATTATTTCCTGCTTCAACTTTGGTCACGCGTAAAAATTAAGATATTTTAATTAAAACAATTAAGTTCTAATTAATCACTTTATAAATGAAATAAAAGAATAATTTATTGAATATAGTTCTTTAAATCAAACATTCTAATCGTTCTGCACAGAAGAAGCTACTTTTGTAAGACTTCTCAGAAAGGCAACTGCCAGGATAATCCTCCATAAATTTGTCATCACGTATATATCCCACACTCCTTGTGTCTCGGTGAAGTACTTTACCTTTCTCTTTGCTTAGGTTTTCTGGAAAGCGAACTAAGTGACAGTTCAGAATTTCTAACACTCATTTTACAGTCAAGCCTATTAAAGTAAAAGAGCATTTGCTCTAATAATTGAGTACAGTTCTCTTTCTGTTGCCAAGAAATTTTCTCATAATGTGAAAAAAAGTTCATGAGCAGCTGCCTAAACTAAGTAAATTTCTCACCGGCCAAATAACTTTTAATTAAAATGAACGAAAAATCCAAATTATGCCTTATTAATTAATGAAACAGGTTATTGCATTACTGCGTGGTATTAGGGAACAAAATTAGAATTCTTGCAATCTATAAATATAACAAAAGAGAAGCAACATTTTCAGAATTATATTATTATTATTATTATTATTATTATTATTATTATTATTATTATTATTATTATTATTATTATTATTATTATTATTATTACTATTATTATTATAATTGAGAGTACCTGAATAGTGTTTAACGCCCGTTTTAGCTACCGAGGCATCACAGGCGTAGACACTGTTGATACATGAGATGATATATTGGGAGAGGATTTTTTTTTTAAGGAAGGAAACGTTCCCGGCCTAAGTTCAGAGTTCTTCCCCGGCATTTGCCATTTATGAGGACTGAGGAAAACCTGAAAAAAAAACCAGTCAGGGAGGACGGTCCTGGCGGTATTCGAACTTCAGACCTCCCACTCACTAGTCAGCGCCTTAACAACCTCGGCCACCCTATTTAAATAATTTCACCATATAATAATGAAGTAAATTTCATTTCGTATACTAATTAAATTTAAACTTGGTGGTCATAATTGAGATTAAACTAAAACCATTAATGGTATACTATTAATTAAATTAAGCATATGGTCACTGATAGACAACTTGCAGCTGTTTAACAGACGAGATAATGTCCTTTATTTCCGTCAATTTGATACCACACAAGAGTTTATACCCATTTTTTACTCCGATAACAGGTGATATAAAGTAATATTAAAACGATACATTTTTAAGAAATGTTAGAGAGCTCTGTATTACATGAAGCTTTTCTTCGCGACG